>VUJU01001054.1:0-70063 GCA_009835225.1 Aphis craccivora | reverse complement strand
TTTAATAATTTCAATCTCGTATTATATTAAGCGTTAATGTATAATTTATTTATTTTAAGACAATAATAAGATAAATGTTTTAATTGAAATTCAATTTTAGATATATAATTATTATCATATGATAAATTGTTTTAAACTTTTAACAACTTCTAATACCTTAATAGTATTATTTGAAATAACGGGATTAATCGATGATTTTAAAATTCTAACTACAATAACTATGTTGATTTTTAAGAAACAAAGCTAGTTAAATATGAAATATTTCATTATACAATAACATTCTATGACATAAAAATTCACATTAGGTAATTATAGTATATTATCATTGGTTTTAATTATGTAGACGCAAATGTGAAATGATATCAATGAGATAAATATAAACTATGGATTTTGTATCCTGAAGTAAGCTTCTAGTAAATAGTAAACCTACCTTCCTAATGTCATATCTAAAATAATACGTAGGTAATTAATAATAATTAAATTAGTAGATATTAAGGTTATCTCATGATATGTTTCAACAGTTTTTTTTAAATTGTATTAAATCAAAAGTAACAATGATTGTATTAGCTTGTAAATTTTTCATATCATAAAATGTAAGCAATATTAGCTAAATACAATAAATATGTTCCTCCTAAAAAAAATTTATTTTGTGACTTACTTAATTTAAAATAACAACATATATCATAAATACTATCTACTAATAATTGAATAATTGATATACAAGATTAAGTTTTTAAATGGATATTATTAAATATTAATACGTTTTATTTATTAATATTTTTAATAGTATTTTAGCTTAAAATACTTCTCAATCTATAAGCAATAAACATATAAAATATTTATTAATAGTATAAAATGTAATACTATACTACAATTATTATTAAAAAATCCGATCAATATTTTGCCTCTATTATGACTTGTTAATATGGAAACTATATATAAACAATCTACTAAAAATGGATTTAATAAGACTTATATGTTAGTATGTTACCATGTTATAAGTTTTTAGTTTAATTTATTTTGAGAAAAAAAATCTCAACTTTATTTTTATCAATTCAGTAGCTATTTTAGTGGATGGACTCTACAATATCACACGTATTCATTATTTTATTAAATATCTTTAAAAATTATTTTATTTTATTTTTTAATTAATAAAAAAAAAAAGCCCATACAAAAATACGATCATAATATAAGTCCAATATGCTTGCTAAACAATTCTTGATATTTTTAATAATAATTAATACCTAGTTCTTTTATATGTTCAGAAGACACTATTAAAATATCAACAAAGACATTTTTCAAAGTACTACCCATAGAATCGTTAGGTACTAAGCAATCAATAAAAATACAATATGCATTATATCCAAAAAAGATAACAATGTTAATTTTGTTAATATTAAAAAACAACATAAATATTCATATGTAGTGATTTATAAAAAAACTACACAATTATTAATTTTTGTAATACATTAATATTTATATCATATTATATATTATTATATTAAATATACTTAATGTAAAAATATTTTTCATTTAAGTTGCCTAGACGTATTTTAAGGGAAGTGGCCAAACTACTACAATTATGTCCCACTTTCTCAATGATTCTACTAAGGATGCAAGAATGTTTCGAGTAATTTGTCCTCTTTCTTTTTTACTAAAATTGTATTTAAACTAAATTGTATGTTAACAACAACTAGATTAAAACATTTTTTGATAAAATCGGTTTAACTAATTATCATAGTTGTCTAATGTGTTTCACAATACTCCTTATTTTTTATTAAAATTCTAGTATTGCTTGACTTATTGAATTTTATTAATTTTCAAGTATAAAATATATTTTGTTATTAATCATCTAAAGACTAAAATGCATCACTAGAAAATCAGTTGTATTTTTACAAATATATATATATATATATATATTTATGTTTATTATAGTATAAGGTTATCTAGAATATTAAGGAATCAATAAAAATGTTCTTATAATATCATAATAAATAACACATCATAATTTATTATAATTATATTTATTCACCTATTTGTGATTTAAATAATATCATAATATAGGTAGGTAATATTTAGAATAAAATAAAAACAATATACAGAATTATATATAGATATTTTGGATTTACGTGTAGTACAAAAATTTAATTAATCAATTAAAATTAATTTTCTAATAAAAATTGATCCATAATTGTTTATCAATATACAAGTAGTTATTGTAACTAAAATAAATATTATTATACTTGCTAACTAAAAGCAATGTAAAAAGGATATAAGTCAAAAGTAAGCAATTTAATGGCAATACCTTGTGTTTCTTAATATTACTACTTACAATAATTTCAAAATCACTTTATTTTACCTGGAGGTGTTTCACGATGATTGAAGTATATACATAGCTAAGTCCCAAAATATACTACACCGTCTACACCTGCAGTCACAAGTCATATTATCATATATTTTATTATATATACCTATAATTTTATCAATAAACAATTGGTCAAAGAACATAATTTTACTATAAATATGTTCTAAAAGCAGCTAAAAATTAATGTATACGGTGATGTTTAAACATGTGTATCGTTTTGTTATTAGTTTACGGTTATAACTTAAGTAGGCAACTCCAAATACTTTTATTTTAGTTGATTATAATATACATTATTTAGGTATTTTATTTTAGACTCATTATGTGTGTTAATGTGTACCACCTACCACCTACGTATAGAAACAATGTATAAATATTTTCATATAAATATAGTGTGCTTTCCCTTAATTTTTCCTGTTTTTTTTTTTTATGCATAAAATATACGTCGAGTCTAAAGTTAATAACTAATCGAAATATTACAATATTATAACTACCTACATTTGATTTTAAAGTATTAAAATATTCTAAGGAAAAGTGAATTCTTTTTTAGTTCATCGTGATTATAGAAACATTCATAACACATATTTTTTATTCATGAATGTGGACCATAGGTAATAGTTATAATAAAAACATAATATATAATAATATATAACCTAACCTATACAGTGGCAACTGGCATGATTACCGAAGATAAACAACTTTGTTTAGTTAATATTCTCTTTCTCGATCGGTTTAAAATTGTTTATAATTTATAACTCCACACTATATTTTTTCTAATTTAGGAGAACATATTTTACAATGAATAAATATACAAAAATATTAACATAAAATATAACAAGATATACTTATTATATTATAAATTCGAATTTGGCTATCGCGCGTACAGTTATTATTTTTTATCGTCGGTTGTAATTAAATACCTATCTAAAAAGTATATACTCCCATCATTTAAGATTTAAATTAAACTAATAAATAAATTTGTAATCCTATGCTATGCATTTCAAACACACCTGCACAGCACTGTTTTTCTAAACACAAATAAACTGATGTTATATCATGATAATTTGGCTGTTATATATATTTTGTAAAGATTATGTAAGTTTTATGTACTTGCAAGGAAATAAAAATCACAAAAATTAACGATTTAAAATGAAAAAAAAACAATAAAATTATATGAATTGTCGAGGTCAACGTACCTATCGTAACACGGTTACCTGATTTAGATAAGCGCACAAATACAATTATGTTAAATTCACACACACTTTTTAGAAGAACCCATTAATGTATTTATGACCGTATGTCATAAAAATCACCACCTCTAAGTAAATCTATTGCAGAGGGTCTTGTTAAGTTGTAAATTTGTTTACGGTCTAATATGTTTATTATACATAACATATAATATCTAAACTTGACATTTAAAAATATAAAATTCAAATACTCACATGCACCATGCCTAATATGTACAATTTACAAATAGGTATTCAATACTTTAAACAGTTTAAACTTTAAACAATTAATATATTTAACATATTTCATTAGATTTAAATTATTTTAGATTCTGAGCGGAGTGATAGGCTTAAATAGTGTATATATTACATAATATGAGTGTATATTTTATATTATATTATATTGTATATTGTTTCTAAACTTTCAACTGTGTGGTTTCTGATAAGAAACTGGATCTAGTTGATACTTTGGGAGTGAGATCAAAATTTAAACAGTTTTTGTACTTTATAAAGTAATCGGAACAAATTGAACCCTTGTGGTTCATAAAATGTATAACAGTAGAAACTTAAAATTTTTACCAAATTTATGCTAGCAGTTTTCAGACGAAATATAATTTTCAAAAAACTTTAAATTTTTTGTAAAAATACATTTGAAATTTTTATATATTTTTTCGATTTATGTATGATTATTTTTTTTTTTTTTAATAACTATAATTTAATATAACGTTTATCATAAATTATTCTTACAAAATTATTGAAAATATAAAAATATAGTCATACTTTTTTTATAAGCGTTTGAGTTAAAATTTTGACAAAATTGGTCATTATTATGAAGATTTGAAAATTATTTAATAATTAAAAATTCTTAATATCTGATTTGATTTGATTTTATAATAGAAGATTCCCCATATTTTTATTACTTTGTTATGATTAAAAATAAATTATCGTAAACTTAAAACACTACACTATTAAGTACTTACTTTTCATTTTCTAAAAAGAATGGTGTTTTAATAATATATTGACTAATTTTAAGAAATTTAAATGGTGCTGAAATGTTAGAATTTTTAGATTTTTTTCTATTTGATTGATATCATTGATGAAAATGTTATGCTCAAGAAAAATGCCTTATAATATAATAGATAAAAGTCCTTCAAATTAATTCTACTTAGGTATAGTTATCTAAAAATATAATATTATAATATATAGTTTTTATAGGCATTTAAATTTTAAAGTTAAAATGTAATATATTGTCAAAATCATGAAAATTTGATACCTAATTATTTTATTTATTTATTTATTATGAGTAAACGGATAGCCATTTAGATATAAATAAAAAACGCACACGCCATTAAGACACAAGACATAATATAACAATAATATTAGGTAAAGTCATACCTAGCATGGTATAGTGAAATTTAATTTAATACGCCACTTAGGTTATTCACTTGATATATAATTTATGGTAGTCGGTAGATAAAGGATTGAAAAAATCATAACATGTCTGACTGTCCTCTAAGGAATTTTAAAGTTTATGATATGTAAGTGAATTGATTTTACGAGATAAGAATTTATTTAATAGTTTGAAATATTGTCATTTAAAAACTTTACGCTTTAAGATTTGGAAATTTAATAAAAGGTTCTTCACAATATGTTGTTATTTCCACTATAAAAAATTATCGAAAGTATATAATTATGTCCAAATATTATTATTATTTACCTATATAGACATATTTTTTAAGTTATTTTATGAAAATTTAGAAGTATAACGATTAAGTTTTACTTGAAACTTACATCGATCGCATATATATATATTACATATGTATTATTATTATTACTTATACAAAACAACTATTTTAATATATTAGTGTAATCGCTATAACTTACTAAGTCAGTTAGAATTATAAATAGAAAAATATATAGCATATCTTTAAAAATGTATGATGACAGTTTATCTACGATTAGAATCATTTTTAATCTATAATAATAATAATAATATATCATTTTATTAAAATTTAACATATCCCTTACCAAATTACGATGTATAAACCGAATTTTTTTAATGAATACCTACGTTATTATAGTATCTACAAATTAATTACTATATTTTATTCAATACTTATAACTATCAATTTTCACGGAATATCTATGTAGGTAATTATTAGTAATAATTATCATATAAATATTATGAACATTATAAAAAAAAGATCAAAGTTTAACTATTATTGTAACCAATTGTATTATGTAAACGAGCATGTAACTTTAACATTCAAAGATCTTTTACGGAATAAAACGAAAATAATAATATGAATATTGTTTTTTACATAGTACGTCATTGCTCTCTAGCAGATAAATATCCAACTACAACATGAAACTTGTTATATTTTCACTTCTACATTACTAGGTTACAGCATGAATAGGACTTAGGAACATATATATTTGATTCGGTAGTATAATATATTTTATATTGAATATGATGCATTTAAATACTAAGGCAGTCAACTGTGAACTTAATAAAGGATTCCTGTTTAAGTTGTTATTTTTTTTTTTTTAATTTTTAGTTTACATTTAGAAAAAATTAGATAATAATTAACACATCGGTACTTCTACAAATTAATTGTAGACGTTTTATTGGAGTTTTCTAAATAATGATCGAATTAAGAAAAAAAAAGTAGTGATTTTATTACGTCTTTGTATTTGAGGACACATTTTCTACTACCTACTAAAAAGCTCCAAAAGTTTCAACTTCAATTTCATAGCACTGGCACAACGTGACACATAATTGGGTACCTACTTTCTTCTTACAATGAAATTAACACAAATACATGATTTTCGTAATTTTGTAATAAACAACAATAACTATGTCATAATTAACAACTTAACAACTAGACTAACAAATTATATTTTAACCTTACAAAAAAAATTATTTTGGTAAGTAGTTGTTTTAAGTTCTTATCATTATTGGTGATTTGTCATACACTCATACTTGTTGAAAATAAATTGTATATTTGATACATTAGGATTAGATCTTTTTTTGTGATTATTTCTATTTATGTATTCAAGTTTACACTTTACAATTTATAACACTTGAGACATTATGATATAATTTTCTGTACAACTAACACCTTCATAACTAATAATAAGGATGCTAAATTGCCAATAATTAGTATGTGAAATGTACGTATATCATTTCATGTACCAATTTTATATTTTCCTCATCATAGCGTCATAGGTAATGTAAAATCTTATATTATCAAAAATTACTTCTCACGTATTCCCTTAACAAAATGATCTAAAAAACGAGTTTAATAATTATTGTAATATAATATTTTATCATATAGATATGATGACGATAATATTTTAGTGTTTTGTAAAAAAAATAATATTGTAATGTTTCAAGGAATTTTTTAGCAAGTGTGAATCATTTTTATAATTTGTATTCAAATTTAAATTACATGTTATTGCAATTGAGTAAAAATATTAACGATATTAGTAATAACTGTATATATTGTACATTATATAAAATATATATACAAGGTACACGTAAATATCTCGGTACAAAATACAAATACAATAAAATAAATAAATAAACTTATAAAAAAACATAGTTGCATAGTTACAAAAAATTTATCAAGTACAAAAAAAAAAGTTGATGGAATATTGTCTTTGCATTAAATTTAATCTTTAAGTAAGCAATTAGGTATACGATCTTAGATTGTTAATATTGTCTGCATTGTAGAACAAAACAAAATATGATTGAGTAACTTTATTATTATTTTGTGATTAGCAAAACACAAACATTGTGTCTGCCAAAAGCATACAACGTAAATTTAAATTTTAAATAAAGAGTGGCATGTATTTAAGAATATTGTAAGTATTAGGTACATAAAATCAATTATTGGCAGTCCCGCGAGTTTAGTAAGTTTAGAGATAGTACCTAGTAGGAACCTAAACGTTTATTTAAATACAAATGAATCTTAAATGTACTATTTTGAGTACTTATATACTATGTATTGATAATTTTATCAACTTCAAAATGACTATCCAATTTCAACAATTCAACATATTAAACTTATAGTTAAAAATAAAACAATAAATTAAACTGTAGGTACCTACTGTAGTAATAATAGTTATGTTAGTCTTAAACAATTTTAAATATAATGTGATCAAAAACATTATTTATGATTATTAATTTATAATATATATATACCAGTTTTCACATGTTAAAATATTACTAATTCAATACTATTTATAATTTTCTTACTTTTCTAAAAAGTATATGTATAGTAACATTTATATAAGTATTTCAATCTTCATAGCTTCGTTACAGTAGGTGTAAAATTCAATGAGCCCACGTATTTGGATCCATTAAATGTAGTGGAAACTATAATTAAATACTCGCATTGTGGTTTTAATGAAAATAAATCAAAGTACGGCACCTAAAACAATATTACACGAAAATTAATATTTAGAAATATAGCTAATTAACATTTTATAATATCTATTGTAATTGAAAATAAAAAAAATTAAAACAAACATACATGTACTTATATACATAAAATAAAAATATATACACTTCTACTAACTACTGTCTACTTTTTGTTACAGTCGAATCTCGATAACTTGAATCAAGGGCGGTAAAAATTAATTCGGCTTCTGTATTTTTTTGAGTTACAAATATTGCATTGAGTGTATAGGAATTACCTAGGGACAAAAAAAATTTTTTCGAGTTATCGAGATACGAATGTAGTATGATAATTTAGTTAGAGACACATACTCGTACAGTTATATATAAATGTGTCTGATTTGCCATTATTGTAAAGAAAATTAATTATTTTTACATTACTTTAGATAATTATAATTCTATAGATTATGTAGATGTATTATAATATAAAAATACATATTTGATAATAGGTAGTATGCCTACCTATCTTTATAATATTTAATATCAATAATGTCAAATATAAAAAATAAATTACTTACCGGAGTTCTCACTCGTAATGGTTTACTTTCATCATTACAATCTTTTGAAGACCACGACAATGTGTAGTGGAATTTTTTTAATGCCAAAGTAACTGGTCTCCAAGATAGTCTAGCATTAATTAAATTACGTTTATCAGGACTGCCAATAACCACAATTTTAAGTCCTGTGATTTGTTTAGAATTTAATATTTTTTTTCCTGGAACAATAAATCAAAAAATATTTGTTTTATTTTTTAATAATATATTTAATTAATACACCATTTTTTAATTGTATTATATATGTATTAATGATTTAGTTTAACTGTATTCTAACTTCTTATTAGGTGTATTGATAACTTAATTTACATTTGAAATATTCATTTAGAACTAAGAAATAAATAATATAAAACCATTAGTTCCTAATTTTTAATATGATTTCGAAAAATTATTAGAAGCATTTAAAAAATTTCATTAGGAAAATATCCAAGATCTTATAAATGCCGTTTTGTTTTAAATCATTTATGAATATTCATAAATATTCTACCAATAGTTGCACACTTGAACCATTACTAAAATAAAGGTACACAATAAAGTTTAAGTAACTATTATTAAAATAAACAAAATTTTTATTGTTACAAAAAAATAAAAATAAAAAATAGAAATTATAAAAACCATTAAAAATATTGTTTAGATGATGACTAGTAAACTGAAAGTAATTGATTTTAATAACACTGAACAATATTTCTGCTTTATAAGTAAGTTGTTCTTAAATAAATAACGTAATAGTTAGATGAATCCAATAAAAAAAACTTATTTAATGTCATCTTAATATTTTTATAATCATCACTAAATGTAATGCATTTTAATGCATTAAATGTATGTACCTATTAACAAATGCGTTGATACTGTAAAACAAAATTTAGTTACGAGTTTTAGAGCATTATTATGTTTTAATAATAAAACTAAGAATACATTGAATATACTATCAAAATTGATTTGAAGTGTTGAACAATAAAGAAATATTCATAATTTATTACACCAATAAACCTTAAATATCATACAAATACATTTTATTCAAGTGTATATTATGGTTAAATAGGTACATATATTACGTTTTCATTCACCTTTGGTTTTCAGGGTTGTTGAAGCCTTTTGACCAGCGAATCTTTTTCTTCCGAATTCGCTAATGGCTTGCACTTGAAGAAAATATTCGGAATTTGAGTTCAGCTTTTTGATTGTAAACCTCGAAATATCCTAGCCAGAGGGGGAAAAAAGTATATAATAATGTTTTTCATATACAGATAAATGACGTCATCATGCGACAAAATAATAGTTGCGAAACACCTATCTTGTTACGTGGTCCATTAGGATAAGTCGAGGGTAGTTCTATTGTTATATATTGTTAAATGTAATACTGTTCTATTTATAGTGGAGGGATAGTTCGCAAGACCTCAGTACTTCCATTTCATTCGAACGATGCATGTTGTCTTGGGCAGTATCTCGATTTGGACATTATACGTAAGTACTTAATTTTTTTTAGGTGAATTTATGTAAATTGGTTATTTAAATTTCATCGAATTCAAAACTTTATTTCAACAATAATTAAGCCCTAAGTAATAAAAATTAATCTCGAGTAGTTCATTACAATATAAAAAAATTCCGTATGTTAGATTTTAAAGTTATCTTAAATTTTCAAAATTTAATAATTTTCAAATAATAATTTAAAACAAAATCTAAATATGAACATTTAGAATAGAGAACATAATATTATATAAATTTTTTGAATTAAAAAATATATTTTATATAATGGCATAGATTGAATACTGGTCCATACTCATAATCTATGTATAAGATATGTTTAATATGTATTTTAATATTTTAGGAACAAATGTAATGTTTTTCGTATATATTCCCTTTTTTCTTGTTTATAATTTATTATTAGGCATTGAGTTTTCAGTTACAATTAATGATATTTATATTAATTTTTTTAAATTTTTAAATAAGACATATAAATATAAATATATTATTTCCATTTATCTGCTATGCTATTCTGTAATAGATAAAAAGTTAAATGATACCTACTATTTGAAAAACGTATTTAGATCATACACATTTATAGATAAAGACTGTTTATTTTCTTCCCCCATTAATTCTTAGCTATTCTAACGTAAATTATAACAATCAAATCTCTATATGTTTTGCTACGGCTAGCACTCCAGCGATAAACGTATATTATGACTTAATAGTTCGCATAAATTATATTACGCCTTTCTCATGCGATAAACGCAAAAAATCAGTTCTGAATTTAATTTTGCATATATAGTTTTCTTGGTAGTTTCTTATATAGAAAAAATTAACAAACAAAATAAAGAAAATTTATACCGTACAAAAGCCGGTAGTTAAAATAATTAATAATTATACTTATATATTCTAATCAATTATTACCCATGATATCAATAAATTATGTTTTGAATAAAAGTAACAAGTAAAACTAAATATAATACAATAACAAAAGTTTCCAAAAAATCTCCTCGTCCTTTAATGAACAAACATTTTTTTTTTTATAATTAAACACGCGTACTACCTTAAAAGAAATAAATATTGATAATAGTTATAATTTGTTTTAATAATTAATTTTCTATTTTTTATTTAAGAGGAAGACTTAACTACCTACCTATCTAAAACAAAATACTACACTTTCCACTCATTTGATCTCCTTGTTTATCTCTAACCTTAACATTTTACTGAAAATGTGTTAGATTGTTTGTGTAATTCAGACAGGAAATATAAAATATAAAAATCAACGAGGTAAAGATTCTATTATTTATTAAGATAAATCAACTTAATATACTCTCGGGAGTTTCGATTTATTATTTAAAGATTAATACGATTATTTTTTTTATAGTTTTATAACCTACCTACAATATCACATCATTCACATCAAAAATTTTTCAACAAACGAACAAAAAATAAGTTTATTTATTTTTAATTTCTTGAATGAGATTTTTTTTCAGTAACACTGAAGACTAGTAGAGCATTATATTAATACAATGTGTAGGATTATATAAATACATAATATAAGACGGTAGATATCTGTGGGTGTTAAAGTCCTAATAAGACCCATCACGGTTTAATGATCATATTTTCGGTAATACTACCGAATACTCGTTTGTCGTCAGGCATTAAATTCGATTCGGTGAAATATTCTCTAAATCATTTATAATAGTTCCTTGTATCTTAGAAATGTATAGCGTTGCAGACAATTTAAAAAATAGGACTTATATTTAGCCCTCTCCATACCCATTTAAGACATTTTCTATTTCGGAACCTGGAAACACAATGTGTACATTCTAATATCATCCTATAAGTACGTTTCATATTGTTTAATGCGTTTGATGGAAATAATTGATAACCATAATAACATTAAATACAATAAATAATTAGAAACAATAATAATTCCTGTAATACAAAAACGAGAATCAATAACTATTTTCATTGATATTTTAATTTTAAAAATCAGACATTATTATAGTTTCTACAACGCATAATGTCTGGTAATCCGATAAAATGTTTTAAATTTACCGCGTGCAGTAATTAATTTATTAAATTATCATTTTAAAAATACGCTGTATCTCAATTAAATTCGTATTAGTACCTACTAAGATCTCTGGTTACCTTTATGGTATAAAACACTATTAGTTGTCACTATGGTTTTCCTTATTTTTCATACGCCTAAAATTACTTTATCTCTAGTTTTTTGCAAAATTGTCGACATTGTTACAGCTATTATTATAATATATTATTATTATGTGAACGCGAATGTGCAAAACGTTCGCCAAAACCACCACTACCAGTCACAAACCCGCCCATCCCACATTCCCACCGTGGTCACTATCTGATTTTCTTCTTTTCTTGTCGATCTCGGGTTTATAACATTCTTTTCGCTTCTCAATTTGCAAAGATTTGTTATCACGATACCTGAAATACCGGCTGTTGTCATAAAATCTTCCTTTCTACATTTATCTGCATCTTATACCTCCCACGTTCGAGTTTTCCGTTCTTTTTTATTCCCCATTTTTTTTTCATATTACCAGCTGTTCTTCCACTTTTGATTCGAAATCTATTTTCGTAATTTCCATTTCAACCATATGGTAGATAATTCCCAGGAGGTGAGCTTTTTTTCGGAACCTTCCCTGACTTTGAACTATATAATTCTTATCCACCTCTCGCTATTACAATATTGGTACATTAATATTTTTTTGCCAGGCGTTGGTGTCATGCGTGTCAGTCTCATGTCTGTCGATGGCCAAAAAAGTAAGATGGGAACTGGTGTACGACCCGATGCCGAACGAAGATACGTTCGATCGGTTCGCCGCCGCCGACCACCAAGCGGCCGTCAACATGATACAGCAACGGGACGAACAGCAACGGCAGCGGGACGAGCAGCAACAGCAGCTGTGGCGGCACAGGGACGAGCAACAGAAACGGCACCACCACCGCCAGCTACAGCAACAGAAGCGGGACGAATGGCAACAGCGTCGCAGCAGCAGCAATAGCGAGTCAAGGTTCGTCGATAGCGTGTCAGTGGCCGCGTCCGAGGTTTGCAACTGTACGCAAAGGACGACGATCCACCGGCTGACCCAAAACCACTACCCCAAGGAACTCCTGTCGGTCACGTGCAGCGGAAACTGGTGTAAGACGGCCTCGTACCTAGTGCCGGTGTTGTTGAAATCGAACACTCAGCCAGTGGAAAACCAAGAAGACTTGCCGGACGAGCTTCAGCAGAACGTCAATCACTGGAAGTTTGACCCCGTAAGCATCCCGGTTGCCTGTTATTGTTCAATTAAATAAACGATATTTTTGCCTTTGACCTATATTATACGTACATTGTAATAGACCAACACGTGTAATACGATATTTTCACCGTTTCTTTTTATCCTGCATCTCTCACCTCCTACTACTACTTCAACCTCCGCCCGGTGCTCTGTTTATATAATTCTACAATAGACAAAGGTGGACGAGTAAATGAAAATAATGAATTCAAGTAACATATTGTTAAGTTAGAAGAAATTAATGTTAACAAATAAAAAATTTTACTTGACTCAGTTTAAAAGTTGTTTTATTTTTTTATGTTAGTTTGGGGGTTATATAAAAATAGTACCCGGCATTTTTTATTTATAATTTTTAACTATAGTAATAAACAATTTTATTGAACTTTAATCGCCGTCGTCGTTTATAAGATCATTAAGTACACTATAGACCATAATCTATAAGTATGAACTATGTATAATAATATTTTACGCGTTTATATATTATATGTGTCAATTTATTTTCAAGATTTTTTTCCAATTTTTAGAATCTTGTCAATGGTTGTACCAACCACTGGAATTTCGACTTCGTAGAATCCACGTAACCTGCTTTTGTTTTATTAAATACACAATTTTTTTTATTATTATTATTTGCCCTTGACCTTTTATACTTTCCTTGATTATAATAGGCTAACATGTATAATATGATATTTACGTCGTTTTGTTTTATCCTGCGTTTCAGATGGAGTGAACCAAGGCGGTGGTTCCAATATGCACACCGTAGTGCAAGTTCGAACCCTGTCGAGGGCGGCATCTCTCTTCGAATAGAGATAACTATACAACTGTATAGTGAAAGAGGTCACCCTCTCCAAAAAATAACCTAAGTATGGTGGAAACGCCTATTTGGGTACCAAAAAAAAATTGTCTGTCAAACAGGCGACCGAACCAGGTCTTCGAGTGGTCTACTACCGCTAATAAAGTGTTATAGGAAAGAAAAAACTAGAATCGTGTCGATAAACTTATCATAATAATAAATATCTATAAACAATCACACTTGAGTATATTTACGATAAAAAAAAATATGGGTAAATAGGTAACCGATCTACTATATAGTATAAGTGTTGAGTCTTGAGTAGTTGAGTGTACCTAGTCATTGGGTAATATGTACTGTAATATCACTGTAATATGGAAGCGTTAAATGTGAATTCATCGATAAATCACTCAGAACGATTTTGATCGGAGATATTATTAATTATTTAATTATTTTGTTGAACACTTATATATTTATATTGCTATGATAGTAATTTATTTTACTATAGTTTATATGGTCTAAATAGGAAATCGTTTAAATATTGTTCACATATACAAAAGTGCGTATAGTGAAATACAATAATATACGTAAATATATATGTTTATTCACCCACGTTGTACGGGCCGGAAGCGAACAATAATAGGCCGTGTGTCCGGTCTAGCGTAAATCTATGGACCAACAGATATTATAGATATGAGTGTAGGTGTGAAGTTTGTAGTTCGTTCAGTAGTGGATGGGTCTGCCAGGTTTGTTGAACAATATATTATATACATGACGTGTTATGGTTGTATATGACATATGTACTTAAAACTTTAAATGAGATAAAACAACTTTACTAATAAATAATACACTATAATATAAAATAAATAACAGCACCACAAGGAACGTAATATCATATTTATGTAGTAAACAACAAGTCAGAAAATCTCAATCTTCGAGCGTTTTAAGTTTACTTTTACTAAACGCACCTTGCAGATACAAAGCAATAATTAATAATAATAATATTCTATGAACGGTTTTAAAAGAATTCAGTAACATTTTATATTTTAAATACTCCAGCCCCCTAAGACATCCACCTCCGCCCATTCTATACACGGCCATGCGACCAAATTATAATCAAAACCTTAAAAGTATATCACGACAAGTCGTACAATATCGCAATAATATTATATTTTGTGTATGTAAACTCACTGCCGGGACCACATTCCGTTTGTGGTAAACGTGCGGTCCGTCTCGTACGCTAATAAACACTTTGTACTTTCGCACGGGTAGAACGGACTCGGCGGGCGGCTTCCACGATAGTACACATTGCTGGTATTCCTTGTTGGTCCATTTCAACGACGACACCGTCAAGTCCTGCGGCGGTCCGGGCGGATCAACGTCTGTAGCGAAACGAATATAACGTATCATAATATGTATATAATAACATCATACACAAAAATATACGACAGTACATCACAACAGTATACGAATAAGCGTAATATTGATAAAAATAGCGCTGGTGGTCCATTGCCCTACCTGAAAAAACCTAGCTCATCCAGTGATCTACCCTAAAATTTTTAAATTTTTTTTTTTTTTTTTTATTTTTTTTTTATTTTACAACAAAACCTAGTTATTATTATTCTTCATTTTCATTAGTATATGGGTATGAGGAGAAAATATCAATGTATAGTATGAAAACACGATAAGTAATATCTTTAATGATCTATAGTATCTACGTATAGTATATGTGATGTGATTGTGATGTAATGTGAAGGTGTTGTAATGTTATACTTTTAAGTTATAAAAATAGGAGGATAAAATTAAAATAAATTGAATATATATTTCAATGTACAATTTCAGTTGTTCTATTCAAGTTAACATGTTCAAATTTATAACTTATAATAAACAATATAGCACATGATTTTTAATTATCCAGCCTAATCCTAGTCTTATCTTAATCCAGGCCTCTGTGTTGGAATGACGCTGGGTCAGTACTTTGCAAAGAAAGCATGTAACTGATATATTTATTGTTTCATACTATGAACTTAAGTCAAAAAATTTAAGTCATTTTAGTTTATTTATAACCAGCATATTTCATCTATGAGTAAATTGAATAACTATCGCTGTTGAAGCCTTAACAGATAATTAAAAATAATCTAATGAATCAATCGTATAACATTATAGAATAGATTTTAAAAATTTTATGTTACGAAGAATCTATAATATAATTTATTATTTTTACGTGTCATTTTAAAACGATAATAATTATTTATATCCAATAATATAGGTACGATAATACATAATGTAGGACATGAGTAGTATATTTTTTAATCATAAAAGACATCATTTGTTAATATATCATCCCGATACAAACGAGAAAAAAACTAAATATATCAATTCCAATTTTGCAACTCGGTATGTTAATAATTAACAACATCTAAATATATTATTTCAGTACACACGCATCAATAATTTATGTCAATATAAGCATAATGCGAGTGCCGCGCGTGTAAATGAAAAAAAACTGTGCATCTTTTCCCCGGTTTTTTTTTTAGAAGGAGCACGTGTTTTAAATCGAGTCATATTATATAATATTCCGTGGCTACAACAAATATTATTCAATCATTAGGTTCATCTGATTCGATGTAATAATTATTATTTATTGTATAAGAACCGTGATACAAAAGTACGATGTTCGAATATCGTGTTAAATATCGAATGATATTTAAAGTGGGCGTAATATAGTCTATATGGAATGCAATTGGGTCTAAAACTAAATGTTGGTCGGTTAAACAGATTTTAACTGATGAATTTTTTCAGTATAATATGTTTTATTTATATAACTTATAAACATTTATATCATAACACTACATTAGTACCTAATATAAATATATTATAATTATCTGTACACTGTAAGTAAATACTTAATATTATTAGTACCTACTAGTAGATTCAACTTAACCATTTGAAAGTCTCAAAATGAACAACAAAAATATCAGTTTTAACCTCTTCGATGATGTTTTGAAAGTTAATCATTGTCACTCCTTACTTCTAAGGATGTATAGATAATAATCGGTCAGAACTCAGAAAGAATATCAAACATTAACTGTTTTTATCTCGAGCGCAAACGTACTAAAATAAGTATGAACTTTGGATACCTATATTAATACAAACACACATTAGAGCGCACCACCTGTTAATGCTATTCCCTAACATCACAAATACCTTTCTAGGCAGCTAAAAACAATTCCTGTAACAGGTATTTTTAACTCATATTGGAAGGTCCTTTATAGGTACTAAAAAATAAATATAAAAAAAAACTATTTGAGCTCAAAATTGCAAGGTTCATTAAAATGTAATAATATATATGGTGGTTATAGCTTCAATCAAACTTACGCGGTCCGATGTTGACAAAAAACTGTTCGGAAGGCGATGAGTAACCGCTGGTGCCGTTCTCGTTGACAGCAGCCACGCGGAACTGAAACCATCGTCCTGGCAAGTGCAGCTGTCTGAACTGTTCCCGTATCTTGTCAGTCCTGGTCACCATTGCCCATGGGGTCATACGCTCTGGTACGTACGCGACGCCCACGTGATGCCGTTCTTGGACCAAATACGTAACGTGGCCTGCGGATGTGTCCGGAGACGGCGCAGACCACTCGACCATCAGCGCTTTACCGTAGTCCGACACTGCGATGACTTTCGGCACATCTGGTAATCCTGCGGGTCGTATAAATAATTTGTGGTTATGAAAGTTCATCAGTAAATACTTATAGTTATACCTCCAAAAGTATTAAATTACTTCCCGTTTTTATTGTAAATAAAAAAGTTACTATAAACTAGCTGTCTCCGACGATCATACATATATAGTTCATGATTATATAGGTACTCTTAAAAATGTTCACATTAGTTGCTTCCAATATAGAATCAAGCAATAATTTGCAAACTTAACAAAAATATAACGCGTAAATAGATAAATTTATATATAAATACTTTGAAAAGTATTCTGCTTTAGAATATGGAATTAAAAATGTATAGGTATAGTCATTCAAAAAAGTAAAAACTTAAAAAATATTAGGAAATATAATTTAATTATTTATATTACATAATATTGAAATTATAGGAATTACTTTTTTAAACAAGCATCTTATTTTTTATTTATCACTCATCAAAACTGTTGTAAAAAAGTTATTATTTAACTAACCATGGTTTTGATTTTATATTTTTATGACGTGAATATTAAAGTATTTATTTAACAATATTTTAAAATATGGTTAATTATAGCTGTAAAAATAATGAAAATGAAACTTTATATAATATAGCTATAGTCAATAATATAAACTATTAGATGATATATTTTAATTACTAATATAGGTAATTCATTAGTATATTATATACAACCAACTTGCAATACGAGTATTATAGTTGAACAAAATTCAAACAATTATAGATAAACATTTTTATAATTTTCAAAAAAAAAATATATATATATATTTAAATAACGAAATGTTAGAATGAATATGTTATTCACCCATAAATTTACTCAAAAATAATATAAACTTCTCTAATAAGGGGAGACCAGTGCCCGTTAGATCATATAATATGCGTATACAGGAACCAGTCCTTTAAAATAGGTCCTTAGACATTGTAGTAAATCATTGTTAAATTGTTCGTGCAATACGCCCAAAAGTAATTTTCGATACAAAATTCATTATATTTATCACCGTCTCAAAATACAATAAATTATTATGTACCTAATAATGTCATAGGAGTGACCGGTTTTTTTTCGATGCACATACGACACATTAACTCGAATATAGAGGTAAATTGTACATGTGCAAAATGCAAATATATCAAGACCGAAATCACCGTGTCTGTAACAAGACCGTAAAAATAGAAAACGAATAACCATATTGGTGCCAAAAAAGACATAATATTTTACGATAAATTGTACAGCATATTATTTTACTGTATACAGGGTGGTTCACATTTCTCCACATATGAATACCACAAAGGAAAACGTAAGTAGCCGATCGGTGTACAACGATAATAATAATAATATAGTTGACTATTTGTAAATTAAAAGTTCTTGCAGAGGAACTGAGGGAGGATAGTTTTTAAATTATATTAAACCGGAACATTGTCTGTTTTAGCATAACATGAGATATTTTAATTTTTAAGCAAGTTATAATTATGTAAAATATTAAGTACAATTTAATGTAAATTGGTAAAAAGTTCACGATAATGTGTGTATATTTTTAAAATGGTATTTAAGTCCCGTTCTTACCTTTAATTATTATATATACTACCATTATTACCATATTATTAACAGAAAAGTACGCAAATCTAATCTTATTTAGTTCATTTACTTTTAATCTAACTATAGTAATAAAAATTAATCTTTTAACTAATAATTTGTACAATTTATACAATAATTATAAAATATACCTCTTATTGATTTGACATTTTATAAATAATAATAGATATTAATACACAATTGGTTTTTTCTAGCTAACCTAACCTTATTTTTTTCAAGACCAAATTAACCGAAATAATGTCATTCGGTTCCCAGTTTAAAAATTCCGATGACTTTCTTACAAATTAAAATATCTTAAAAACCCCATGTAAAATAATATATATACTATTTATAGTTTATACTTTCAATAAGTTTGATAATAATCGGTCAATTCCGCTTTATTATTAAAGCGTATTTCACAAAACCAGAAGTACTGAACACAAATTTACCACGTTCGTAAAACGGAAGCAGTGGCGTATACAAGGGGGTTGTTTGGTGGATATGACACCCCCCCTTGAGCCGTATCATATATTACATTATTATTATTTATTACATATATTATATTACAATATACATTATTATATATATATAATAAAATAGGAATATAGGTAAATCGTAAATACAATATGAAATATAAAATAATATGTGTAGGTACATATTAATTAATTAAAATAAAAGTTTTAGTTTATACGTATTGTACATAATATATATTTAATGTTTATAATTAACACCCCCCTTCAGAAAATCCTAGCTACGCCACTGAACGGAAGCAACGCGTAAATGTGCCCTTAATGTTCCTCTTAATATTGTCAGTTTTCTTTTCGAATCGTTGGAAGGTATTTAACACTAAAGAATGTCACGAGATACACGGATTAACTATATTAAATAACAGATCACAAACCAGGCGGCAAATCACTAAAATTACAGATACCTTTTTACTGTAAGTACGGGGTTTAGTTTAACGAATTATCCGATAAAATTTAAGTAATTTGTTGTACACGATAAAGTAAAATACATGATGTAACTAGGAAAGTTCAAAATACATCGAAAACTTAACCAATCGATTTTCGAATCAACGAGATTTAGCGTCATGGAAATATAAGGGAATTTTATTTAATCGAGAATTTCGAGCCATCAAGGTTCGAGTTACACGAGAGTCGACTGCACACAGTATTATTATAATAGCGTGTGGTGTATCATAAACATATACCTAATAAATATATAGGTAGGTAACGTACCCGGACGGTGGTCAGCTAAACCGACGGGCGGCTGGCATGTTATTCCGCAACTGTGCCGGCAGCACTTGTACTCGGCGTGACAAAAGTCGTCGGAACTGCATTGCTCCAGACACGGTCGGTCCAGCGAGGCGACGCTGTCAAGGTCGCCGACCGGACACTCGCCCGGCTTATTAATCCATCGTTCGTTCAGACAACCGCTATAACACTGCGGACAAAATCAAAACAAAACAATAAAAACAAAATGTTTTAAATCGCGATTATCGTTATAGGTACACACAACGAGTACCTATTGCGACACACACCATATTATGTTATAATATGATAGGTTAATATTATTATTAGAAAAAGGTAAGGATGTATTTATTACCTATAGATATACGGGTCGGCACAGTGCAGTTTCAGCAATATATTACGCTTTAAAATCGTATTTAATATATATTATATACAGAGTGGTCCATGCAGTCCACTTTGCAGTATATTTACACATAACTGCCTATGCATAATACTTTTTTGTCTGACTTAAAAAAGAATTATTTCATATTTGCTTGTATCGTCTAGTCTTAAAAAAAATACTTCCTATTATTCTATAACTTTAACATTTTTTTTTAATATTATTATTGTATGTACATTATCTATTTGTCACAATAATATATTACACGTACCAATCGATACGAATTTATGAAGATAACGCATATTGGCGATATTTCAAAAATTCTATACTAAATAGTAGAAAGGTAGTAATAATTAAGTCATCTAATAATTTTATTCATCTACTTTCATTGGTTAGGTTCATAAAAACAAATAACCAAAATATAATATATCAGTAATATAGATATACAATATCAGTGTTGATGTCAGATAATGTATATAGTTTAATCATTGCATCGATGCACTGATAGAGCAGAGGATTGAAGCTCTCGCGATGGGGATATTAAAGAACCTGGTACCTATATAAACCCGTATATGATAGAGTAGGTACGCACGCGGGGTATGTCGCGGTAATTTGCATTTACTGTGGATCCGACCTCATCTTTTGTAATTTATATTTTTATTATAAATCGTTTTAGACATTTTAAAGATTCTTATTTCTCTACAAATAAAAAATATATTTTTTACAGATATTGAGAGTTATGAGTTGTGACGATAGTAAAGTTATTTTTATATAACTTTATACATATAATATGGCTATTTCAAAAATGCCAGCAATCTTCGCAAAAGCACTATATGAACGGCGGGTGGAATTTTCTATTGACAGGACGGGAAGAATCGCATCACTTGATATTACTCAAACGGGCAAAACGAAAACCACAGAAAACAGGGCAAAAGGCGCATAATAAAAATTAACAGTTAATGGGTGTACCTATTATAAGTCAATGTTATTTCGTTTTATCGTCGTTATTTTTTTAAATATTAAATTTCCGTGTTTACAAGTGCCATATACGCCTCCTCATAGGTATAGTCCACGTGAAAACCTAAAAACCAATCACCCTGTATATACGCGCGTCATTACGGTACATACATTAACACATACCACCTATATATATATATATACATACACATATAAATATATACAATATTACAATATACATATTTTAATGGACACGACGGACGATGTAAAAACGACTCAGGGGCGTCAGAGGCTAATAATGCGGTTGTGGCGAATCCCGTCCCGTTTTTTATAACCCCGTCGTTGTAATCGCGAAGACTATTAACTATATATTATATACATATATTTATCGTTATTTATTCTTATACACTTTAATACACCAATAATACCAGACGCATATTTTACATGCCACCGCGATTTTTTTTTTCGTTGTTATTTCTACGTTTATCCGCGTCGATATAATAACACGCGACAACATTATATACTGTTCGTATATAAAAAAAATACCAATATATATAATGCCGAGTGCATAGACTAAAATATACAATCAATCGATTTTATTTACTAAAAGATAGACACAAAAAAAAAATTATGAAAAAAAAATAACCACCGTGGAAGTGTGTGCGTATAATATGACATACGTGTTGTGCTAAGCATTATTATTTATTATACATGTGTACCTATATATAATAACCACATATTATACAAAGTAATATACAGGGTGATTTACCAAACATGCTAACCCCCTTGTTCTTCTTCAATAACGCAGTTATTCAAATTCTAATTTTTAGATTTCTTAAATACATATACTTAAAGACCCCATAATTTTAAATGTTGGAGATCTTTTGTATTGCTTAAGGAGTGTCCTTTTGAGATTTACCTCTTCAATAGAAATAATTCAGTAGATCTTTTTTTTTTGAAATTTTGGACATGTTAAAATCGAAATTTTCTTTATGATATCAAAATTGAAGTCAGAACTATGATAGAACTATACTTTATCGAGAACCTTTAGGATAATAATTCTATAGTAATAGGATTATTATTTTATATAAGATTAATGGAAATATGAAAAGTTTAGGAATTTATAATTTATAAAAGAATGGTCCATAATATATAATAAATATTAATTATTATAGATTACATTTTTTTGTATTTTTGTGAAACCATTTTCGTGGCAATTTATTCATAATACAAGTGTATCAATAACTGAAAAGCATAAATATTTTTAAATCTATCCACTAAATAATTATTTATAGAAAAAAAAAAGTCCTGATTTAAAAACCAAGTTTATACCACTATTTAGTACACTTTTTCAGTACATATAAAAAATCCAAAAAATTTAAGAAATTCGTCATTAAATGAAAAAATGAGGGTGAGCCTGTTTAGTGAATATTCCTATATTATTACATACATCAACGACGTGACGAATATTATAACGACAACATATTATGCTGACACAACATGTTATATATATATATATATATTAATACACAGGATAATTTTTTTTTATTACTGTATGCCAGCGATTTTGCTAAAGATTTTAATAGTGAATTGGGTTTTGATTTTTTTCAGTGTGCATTATTGTTTTATATCTATATAATATGCACATTATAAATAGTTCAAGATTTCTGGTTACTCACCGAGGTTTCTTATTTGTTGTCACTGTGTTTTTTTTAAATGGTAACCTACGATTTTATATTGACGTTCTGAATTCCTATTTATAATAGTACTCATGTTATAAATATACCTTATATAATATTTTAAGTATAATTCAATGCTTTAATAACAATAGGTACCATACATGCTAATTTTAATTAAAATTATATTAACAGAACGATATAAATATATAGAAACATTTATATAACTAAATATATACCTAATTATAATTACAATATAGACACATAAAATTATCCATTAAAAAATTTAAACTAGGTACCATGAAAGAAAATTAATTACCTAATCTATATTATACGATATCACTTTGACAAAAAATATGTTAACTCTAATTTCTAAATAAATTATTATTAATGACAATTAATAAAATAAATAAATTTCACTATAAAAAAAAATAAAATAATTGTCAACCACGATTATCATATATTATTTATTTTTACTATATTATATTGACCATATTATCAAAGGCATTGAAAAATTAATTTTGTTATAAAAAATAATAACCTAACCTAAACTTTAACTAAATCATAAACATAATATTTGTATACTTAACCAAACAATCGCTATATTATTTTATACCTACATGATATGTGTTTTTAAATTGTTGTGAACACTATCCATCAACGTAAACTTTCACCGATCCCATAAAATCAAAAATAACTAATAAGTTATCATATAAAAAACAGCAACAACAACTTTGTTATTCTCTATAACTAATAAAATTTAAAAATAATATCATAATTTATAATAGACAATAGTTTAGTTTAAATATTGATTTATCAATGGTACAATCCAATAAAAATAATTACTTCTGATTATTTTAGACAAGTAAATCATAACTGATTTATAATAATAACTAGTTTATAACAGTAAATCAAACAGTACAGAGTCTTAAAAATATACTTTTTTTAAAAAAAAACACGAATAAGTGTTTTTTTTCAATACTCAAATACTTTTAAAACAATTTAAATTAATTTTAAAATAAATTTATAATATATATATAACTAATAAATATTCTATAAATTTTCATTTATTTACAAGTTACCTATAAATTATTTTTATCACTACTACCTATAGAAATCAAAAATAGTGCATAACAGCAAAAATCTTCAACAGTACAATTTAGTTTGTCCTTATTTAGGAAATATAGTAATATAGATCAGAAACATTTATAAAACAAAATATTTTTTAGTTTATGTGATCATAATAAAAAAATGAATTTAACGTGACAATAATAAAATTAATTAACTCATAAGTTACTGTATATCATGGGAAAAATTCATTATCGAATTATTTAATATTTTTCTCTTTAATATCAGATAAAAAGTGATCTCAAAAATTATAGATATCGACAAACACTCGACTCAAAAACCACAAATTACAATTATAATTTAACCTGACCTAAACAATTACCTTTAAAAATAAAAAAATGTAATTATATTTCTAAAATAAAATTCAAAAATAAATATTAATCATCGTTTTAGCTTATTTGCTTACCAAACAAATAAGATTTTTATGTTAAAAATGTTGTTTACAGTTATTAGAAGTATAATTATAATAATATGGTAGGTTAGTATGCCATTTTAAATTTTGAAAATATAAGTTTGTTTGTATTTCGTTTTTCGACTAACAATTAAATAACAATTTATACATTTATAATACCACTATAAAATATATTATATACTAAGGTTAGGTTAGGTTAGGTTTCATTCAATAACACGATACAATATAAATACCTATGTGTGTTTTTTTGCGTTGTAGTTTAATGCTAATGAACTGATTCCCAAATAAATTCTTTTATTATTCGGAATCTAAGAGCTATTGTATATTCTTTCACAAAACTGGTAGATTCTCCTGAAATTCCACGTTATTATATTATGTTCGTACATTACTTTATAATTCAATGTTAGGTTTAGCATGCGATGATATAGTCGATACAGATATCGGACTTCAAAGAGAAAACGTATAGTAATAGTATATTTTATAATTTTTAGAATACTACAGGTTGTAGACTGTAGTACAGTCTAGTTTTCAGGTATTACTTACATAGTTGCATAAAACACAAGTCAGCAATAATTTGACGTAGTTACCTACCCTAAATTTTAACACTGTTCAACATCACAATATGACAATATAATGGGCATATTATAATTTACTTACTATTATTATTTATTACAGACTTATTAAGGCACAAATAATAGCCTAGATAGGATGTTATACTTCGAATCGTTATGACAATCAAGTAAACAACAGAACTAATACGATAGCAAGATACCTAGACAATTTATAGATTATGTAAATGAATCAAACTACATTCATTACTTATTAGAAACACTAGGTATAATAATTATTTTTATCGTGTAGTATACAGTTAGTATCAGTAGTATAATTAGCTACTTTGCTACATCAAACAAATGGTGGTTAGTTTAAATAAAACACAATTTTATACCCTTTTTAGTGCCTGTCCAATTAATATTATATATGAAGCAGAGAAGTTAAGGTAGATATTTCCAGCGACCTTTTTATTAATTTATATAATACGTATACAGTAGCCAATGAAACATTATTGTTGTGTCCAATTTATGTTGACTTTTCAGCGATTACAATATTTGAAGACAAAAAAAGATAATTTATTTAGTTTTGTTTACCTTTTACAAACACTTACATCATGGATACTACAATATATAGGCACTAGGCAGTTAAAAAATATTAAATGAACACATGATAATATTATTCTTATTTTTAATAATTGTCTACATATTATTAGGAATAGGTACCGGTCAAATTTTCAAAACTAAAACAAAATCCGAGAAGAGCAAACACCTGCTGCGCAAAAATTTATTTTTAAGTAAAAAACATTAAAACCTCTTTTGTGAAAAAAACTTACAAAGGACAGTCCACGGCCTATAAATATCTATATCTTTACATTTACACCGAATTCAGTCATCTGAACCGTATATTATAAAAAATATGATAATATTATAATAAATTGACGAGAAAAACTTTGAATACGTAGGTGCAGTTGTGTCTTTTCGTGGAATTTCGATGTCCAATGAATAATATAACTATTATTTATCAAACATCGTTATGAATATAACTATATCTATAAGCAGAAACACTAGGAATCGACCACATTGCTTGCAAGTCATTTCGTTAATTGTTATTCTATGGCAAACGATGGGTGATAAAAAAGAGGCGCAAAAAGAAATTATACATACCTAGTTGGGTAAATTAATTTTATTTAGTAAGTAACTTACTCGTTACTCAAATAAAATTTTTATGAAATTACTTTAATTTTCAATCAAAAAAATAGCTACGTTAATTTCCCTTTGAACAAAAAAATAAAATTGACAATCACTATCACTAAATTAATATGTAAGTATGATTTCAAAAATATGAAAAAAAGAAATAAACATTAATAAAATGAGATATAAATCTGATATTATGCCACATAGTATAATAGTATCTAATCTTTTAAATGTATGACAAATCAATAAATTCAATCTAATTTTAAAAATAACAGATTAAAATGGATTATTGTAAAATAACTAAATATTTAGTATTGTACGTTTATAAGACGAAGACAACATGTCATGTGGGTACCCATAAGAGAATTCTACACCCGCATATATTGTCTCTGTCTTACAAGTGTACATGACCAGTTTTCCTTCAGTATAGAACCAATTTTGTGTTGATTACTATAAAACGAATTAGGTTTTAGTAAGTATTACTAAAATATAAAAATGCTCATAACTTGTTTAAAAATTAAAATACCGTAAAAAACCGATAACAGATAATGTTCTTATTTTTAAATTTGTTAATACCTAGGTTAATTCGCTCTAATAATTAAATTAACAACACAAAATTGGTATAGCAAATTTGTTATGTTGTACGTTTATAAGACAAATGCAACACATTCCGGTTATTACATACTTATAAAATCATAATAATATCACGTGACACATAAGATAGTTCTTTATATTTGAAAAAAATAACCAATCAAACTATATTTTATTTAATAAACTTTTTTTCATAACTTACAGCTTAAGTATATCTATTTCTGACCCTCGGAAACTAAATAAAATTATGATAATAACATGTCGAAATTAAATAATATATAATATTTATTTATAATACAAGTATGATAAACCCAATACCCATATGATATTAAATCGGTATGATCGAAGAATTAAGACCTCCGGACGACGACCCGGATGGTGTAATAATAATAAGTAATAATATACAATATAATAACCCATCAGTACTCCGTGATCGTGTAACGAACGGTCGACGATTACCCACATTCGAATATTATTTGTACTTAAAATTTTAAAATAATCGAAACGAGAAATGAATGGCAATACGTCTTATAAACGCCGCAAACCCAGGTTTTCACGGCCACGTCGTCCGACGGGTCGCGTCGCGTCCAAAAGTCGAGTTTGACCCGACTCCGGAAAATTTTTCGGGGAGACGACGGTCAATGAATAATATATTATGATGACGATGCGTTAACGACCGATCGGAACGCGACGAAAGGCACACGACGTGACAGCGACCACTTGGTTGCTCCTGCAAAAGTCTGACTTAGGCGTGGGTACGTACTTTGGGCTGTTCGGCGGCGATCTGACGGTAACATTTGGCGAAACAGCGTGCGTCGCGCATCGAATCGGATGCAGCCAACGCGTCGGTGCCGACGGCAAAGGCCAAGATCGCGGTCGACGAGACGAGGTACCGCCACTGCGACGTGACGGAACGTGACGGTCGTACGGTGCACTTCATGATGGCTTAAAGTTCGATGCGTTTCTGTCGCGGTCCGAATCGATGATGTACGCGTGTGCATCGGCGGTGTGCGATACACGGCGGCTGCAGCCTATTATACCATTCGCGACGGCGGCGGCGGCGGCGGCGACGGATGCGTTATAGCGTATGTCGTCGGCAGGTATATTCCAGACAACAACACCACCACTACTACCACCGCCGTCACCGCCGCCACCGCCACCGCCAACGCCGCCAACGCCGCCAACGCCGCCGCCGATGCCGAAGACGGCCGACCGATCATCCAACCCACCCACCCACCAATCCGCATCGTTATTATGTATTATATTATTTGCGTGCGTGTGCGAGTGCACTTGCTGAATACTGCTGCAAGCGCGGGTGGCGGTGTCGACTGCAGAGATTACGGCAACGATATACAGTATACAGGGTGAACCGCCGAACACGCCCAACACCCCATGCGCGTTCGTATAGTTTAAACGACGAGTCTGTTCTTCTGTGTGGGCGGCCTATGTTTTTGCCGTATTCGGCGGATAATATTTGGAAAACGTTTGTATACATTTATAGAATCTATAGAGGTCGTTGTACAATGTTGTCGGGGACCATTTTTTTCAAAAAAATTATGAATATTGATAGATTGTTGTGTTATAATTACTAACGTTTTTAAATTACGTTTTCTACGCATAACGAACTTAACATCCTTAGCACACGAGTACTCAACAACTTCTAGTTTGAATTTTGAATTAAATAAGTAAATTGGGTACATCAAAAGTTTCAAAAAAATTATCCAAAAAATAATTTATGATAAAAAAAGGAGGGGGGCACGCTCGTTTAAAAACAGATTAAATTTGTATGACCACGAGGCACTCATTAATAAGTACAAACAATCTTAAGAATTTCAAAGTATATAGTCTTTAAGTTCGTTTAAAAATGTATGAATTCAACATTATTAAATAAAAAATGGGGTTGAGCGTGCTTGGTAAATCACTCTGTATGTTATGATTATTTTTATAGTTTACGGTACCGACGGTATATTACAGTCTCGTGCCTGTTATTTATGCGAACAAGCATTTTTTTTTTCAATATACCTCTTAATATTGTTGTATATTTCGTGTATTATTATATTAAACATAAATTAACGTATTGTACACGTAATACTATTATTACCATGTATAAGACACCAACACCGTTGCCGCCGCCGGCCGACCACATATTATTATTATTATCAAAATATTCTATGAGCACCGCTGCTCCACAAAGCATTTCTTCGTTTAAACGGCGTCGTTTGGTTTGATTTTTTTTTTTAAGTATTGGTTACCTATTTTAATAATTAATAATTTAACTTCGCAGGACATCGTCCGTATTACTTCGTAAAACGACAGGAAACACGCAACCGCGGAGACACGACAAATGCGTAATAATAATGTGTTCGTGTTTTCTGTTATAATAACGACCATATAATACATAGCGGCCGTGTTTTGTATTCGGTGCACAATAATTATTATTTATTATTATATATTTAAGTCCTACACGTTATTATTTTACTTATATACTATATAGGTTTATAGAGAGGTATAAACACGTATTTTTATCTCTGGCCGAATCTTATGTGTGTTTTCAATATATGTATAGGTTCGATTGCTGATGGCGGAAAAAAAATTGAAAAATAAATAGAGCTGTGTCGAAAATTATGTACACGACGCGCCTGAAGAAAAACTCAACTATGTATATATATAACATATTATAAATATAGGAGGCACGCATCCATAACACATAAGTACGTAATTTTTGTAGAACCACAAAAACCCAATATCGAAATAGGTATACCTACATGATACGTATAGAGAAAGTATAGACATATTATATATGTATTATAATATACGGCAGGTTACAACAATTATGAATCGAGTAAGAAATTGGTATATAGGTTTACCAAAAAGTAAACGATTGAACATAACTATATGTATCATCGTTAGAATTCAGTACAATAATATTTAAAGTATATAAAATAATATTTATTATATATATATAAATATATACCGACACACTGCCTATTACAACAGCGGCGCCTCAAGGTATTACCTATACACATATTACACATATATCTAGTATATATTATATATTAGGTATTGAACGCAGCCACTCCTTCGCAAACTATAGAAAAACAAATTCGGAATTTTTACAAACATACCTATAACACACACATACACACAAAAGATACTACATTGTGTCCCAAGCAGGATATATGAGCAGTTGCTCCATATTGGTATATAATATATAGTTCCTTTGTTTGCAATAACCTTAATTCGCATCTGATATATTTCCGTCTTGAATGAATCGGATAAGAATCTAGTAGAACAAGATACGTACGTCGTACATTTATCTAGACTTTTTGTGTATATACCCACGAAATATATTAATCTGTATCTATCTATTCAATACACCTCCTTAATATTATAATTATTAATGTTACTACAATTCTATTAAAAGTTCTATTGAAACTTTATAAATTTTTGGTCCAAAATGAAAAAGAAAATAATTTTAAAAAAAATTCTATTGTTAAATGGTCAAAAAAGATCAACGATGGATCATTTATATATCAAATCAAAAAACCAAAACTATTATTTATCCACACGCATTACGCTAAATGTTAATATTAGGTAATTAAATTTAACACAAATGCATTTTGTACGGACAGCGAAGTTCACGAGAATAGCTAGTTATAGTCTATAGATAACTAAGATAAGTACATAATATTTTAATTGGATTACTTTGTTTAAACACATACAAAATGTAAACATCTGTAAAACAAAATAATGTTCATTTTCGTATAATATTATGAACAAAATAAATTGTTTTCATACTAATAAATATAGATAAAGTTAAGTAATAATAATAAAATCATATATATATATATATATATATACCTATATAGTATATATTGATAATATGCTATAGTCATAATTGTTGTCTCTGTCTTACAATGCGTAAAATAGCAAATCTATGTTCAGCGGTTCACGTTTAGCAACGTCAGCTTTAATATTAGAGTGAATTGGCTGATTATGAAACTTAATGATAAAAACTTTAGCTATATTTGTATGTTGATTTTTTACTATTCAATTTTGTCAAAGAAAAACAGTACAATTTAAAAATTCTCATACTCGAACTATTTCTCAACTAGCTATAAACTAAATTATCGTAAATATCAACATACGAATACACTGTACAATATATAAAGTTCTTACCATTAAGTTTCATAATAGGCCAATTCACTATAATTTTACAACTAACAAAGTTAAACATGAACTGCTGAGCGCAGATTTGCTATGTTATGCACTTGTAAGACGGCAATAATAAATACGGGTGTAGCGTCCTCAATGAACAATTCAAACATGAACGACTTGAACTATATATTATTTAAACGTCCTTTTTCTCCTAAATATGACAAGATAAACAAATCATTAGTTATCTTGATAGGTATATTTTAATCTTTTATATAACCCAGACCAATAGAAAATAACTAATAAGTTATCTAAGATAAATAATTAAATCGTATTTATAACATTTAACGTTTAAATATTTATATTATTAATGACGTAATGTGTGAAGTAAAAAGGCTCATTGTTTAAGTACTTAAAACCGGTGCATAGTGGTATAAAAGAATAGTTATTTTCAGAATGACGTTAAAAAAATAGAATTGTATGTAGAAGAATAAAGTTGAAAAGCATCAAATATTTTGTGTGACAATAGTGGATGCCGTCGACATTAAAAGGTAGATTCTATAAAATAGTTGTAAGGACAGGCATATTGTACATGAATAGGAATTTTGTTCATTGAACAATAAAACAGGTGATTATAATAGAGATGAGGATGCTATATTATGATGGATCTATGGAGTGACACTAAGGATGCATGTGGCACCAACTGCAGGAAAAATGAAAGAGAGTAGATTGAGATGATTTGGTCATTTTATAAGAAACATCTCTTCTCGTAATTATATACATATAGGTGAAGTGAGAGAAACGTAATAATATAAACATTATTATCCTAAGTTTTTTCAACAAAAAAATTGTATTGATTATATTGTTTGAATTTAAAAGTCCCTGGTTAATTATTTATGAGTTTATGGCTAATAAGCTAACAATGCTTATGTAGGTATCTTAAATATTTTTAATTATGTATACCAAACTTACAAAGAATTTGTAATACATTTTTAAGCTATTTTACCAAGTCCAAGATTCAACTTTTTGATAGATTATATTTATATAAGAAAAAAAAATTTATAATATCAAATGTCTATAAATAGCTCAAAAATGTTTTGACCGCGTATATCATACATCAAAAATACTATTAGGTACTAACATTTTGCGAATTTTTCGTTAGTTATACGTTTTTAAATTACAACAAAATAGAAAAACATAATTTATTTTACATAATTATTCCAATTTTTACTATATTTAGTTATTAGGAAAAATAAGTACCTTTATGCAATTTTTAATTTTGACATCCCAAAAATATCTAGTTGAATCAATAGTTACATTTGTTCTGCTATAAACCGTATATATTATACATTATACATGTACAATATTACAATAATACACAATTGTAGAATCAATTCATTCATCGGAGTCTAAAATCAAAAAATAAATTGATACAAATAGTGGTAATGATTTAATATTATTTTTATATCTTAAAATTAGATAAAAGAAAAACATTTTAAAAATGTTGTAAAGCTTACTAAATAATAACTTTCTTGGGTTAAAAACATCGTCTTGTATAATATATAAATTTATACATACGAGTATATGGAAATATAAACATTTTAAAATGATGAATTGCATTCAAAAATTCAAAGATATTTATAAGTATCTATATTCTATACTACCTATGTTACGCATGTATTAAACATATAGTTAAATATTATTGTTATTATAAAAACATTTATAAATGTTTTTTTTTTTTTATCTACAATGCATTATACATTTATACTATTATAAAAGCTAGGTACCTAGGTATTCAATATTTTTTTCGTTATATTTATGAATATAATAAACCATCATGATGTTTCATTTCCTTCAAGTGCCTGTATATGTTATTATGATACATTAAACATACATATTACTACTTATTTATGTATACAAACGATTAATAACAAATACATTTATAAACATATAACATGATGTACTTATATACTCGTAAGCATCCAAATAATAAACAAAAAGTATAAATGCATAATTACTTAATATAAAACTGCTAAAATACCAACTAATACAAATTATTCCAATAATTTCAATTATAAATTATAATGTAAGTAATCTGTATTTATTATATCTATTGACTACTACCTATATCTACCATAAGAACTAACATATTATTATATAATACGTATTTAATAAACAGTAATTGTTTTAAATAAATTAAGAATGTAATTATTATATTATTTGTTTATTTTATAACATTGTTTTAATATAATAGACCCTACCTACTACTTTATTTTAAACTATAACTTATTATAATATTATTTATAATCATATAATTTCTAAATCTTTCATAGAGTAATACAAAAATAAATTAAAACTTTGGTATCTTTTTTATTTTTATTAAATATATTTGGTACTATGGTTAAGATTTAAATTTAATGTTCCTGGACATTCTTGATCCTTTTTATATTATTATGCATATTATGTATTAACTATACGTTTTTGTAAACATTGAGAAATAAGTTAATTAACAGTTCTAATAGTTGACTTGAAAAAAAATTTTAAAATTAAAAAACTAATTTACCTTGCCTAATAAATTGAATAAATTGTTGAAAGAAAAATTTAGAAACTTATATTATTTTAATAAGGCCGTAAGTATTTTATATTATAGTATTATATTCATTTACATTACTCCTAAAAGTAATATAGTTATGTAACTTAATTTACACAACATTTATGTCAGTTAAATAAGGCGTAATATAGTATACTTTTAATGAGTTTAAATAATAATGCTATAAAATTCTAAAATTTATTTTTAAATTGTATGATATTATAAAATATTACAACTATAGTTTAAGAAGAAGAATAATCCAAATAAACATAACTAAAAGTAAATCAAAATAAATTACATATTACCTATATAATATTATGTTATATTACATAATTTTAAACATATCTAAGTACTAAAATTATTCAAAATTGAAAAATATTACCAAAGTCAGTTTTAGATAAGGTATATTTAAAAAATTAAAATAATATTCACTGTGAGCACTCTATAGTTGAAAGTGTAGGTACAGTTTAGCATATATAACTAGCTATATAATCGTGTATATTATACTAATTAAGTATATTAAAAATTGTTATGAGTTAATTATAATTGTGTATTAGTATTGAGTTATTAATTGTTCGATGTCTTACTTGTGATCATCTATTATTAATAACATTATAATATTCATTTTTGGTGTGGTATTTTAACTAAAATATTCAATCCACCATGACTATACTATCTTGAGAACAATGAGTAATCTATTTTTTTTTTTTTATGTAGTTGTACTCAAAAACGAATCACTATAAATACTTTACATTTTCACCAAATGTTTATATTACTGCTATTTATATACAGTTAAATATTCAAAATATTATGGCCTTTTCGAGTTACTTATAGACAACTAAAATTTTCGATTTTTCTAAATATTTTACTTGAAATGTGGATAAAAATACTTTGGGTGTAAAAAAAAATTGAACATTTAAAACAAGGTTTCTTGTAAGTTGCTCTTATTGTAGTTCAAAAAAGTCCAATAAGCGTTAAAAGTTCAACATTTTTACGAAATATATCAATATTACGAAAATTTGCAAGTAATTTTGTAGTTGAAAAATCATAGTTCAAAATTTTTATTTATATCTAAAGTTAAAAAATTCAACACTTAGTTTTTCATAAATTTTCATTCAAATAGCTATAGAGAATACTCGAAGCGTCATCATAATTTATAAGAAAAAATGTTATGAGCGACTGAATGTAAAACTTTTACGAAATTGAGTAATGATAACGATTTATCCTCAAACGATTTTCAATATTTGTTATTGTTCAAAAAGTATAAGTCATAGATTTTTGAAATTTTCACTAGTTATTAACGAGCAAATTGGCATTTTCTTTATATGGTTTAATTTTCAAAATATTATGCTTATTTTAAGACTATTTATAGGCATTTGAAATATTTGTTTTTGTTTAGAGTTTTTTTATAAATATCGGAAAAAATTTTCGGCTGAATCAAAATAATTTAAAATTTAATACAAAGTTTCTCATGAGTTAGTTTTATACTGATTCAAAAAATATAAGAATACATAATATGCACATTTTTTTTTTTTTAGTAGCGTTTTAAGTTTAAATATTGACAAAAATTCATCAAAATCATGAATATTTTCAAATTATTTTGTACCTAGTTAAAATGCATAAAACTTTTTTATATTATATGTATATTAAAAGCACATTAGATTTTAAAAAGTTTAATAGTTTTAATATTATAGAGGGCTAATAAGTAATAATATAATAAATAATAATATATTATTGTAATATACACAGGCACTAACTACTTTCAAAGTCTGTGTATACCTATGAACTTAAAGAACTTAAAAAAAATTAAATATTTAAGTCCCTAAATAAATAATAATAAAGTACCACTTCCAAACAAGGAAGACCTTCCATTAAAAATGTAAATTTTTAATGGCTTTAAAAATAAAAGGTGAAGTAATAATCACCCGAGCCAAAAGAGAACACGTGAATCTCACTCCTTCCTCAATATGCATCATCAAAACTTATACCCGTCTGCTATATTATGTAACTGATGCAAAGAAAATCTCACAATAAATCATTGTTACCAATTATCTGAAATACAATGTAGCACGAAAAATCTTTACATATCTAGTCTTACTCCAAATAAGCAACAAGAAAAGAACACAATTGTTTTAAAAAAGTTAGAGAAGCTTATTTATTTAAAAAAAAAAAAAAAAAACATTATCAAAAATTAACATGAACTAATTATAAAAATTAATAAAAAAATTTTGAAAAATTAATTTAAATTAAAAAAAAAAAAAGATTAACTACCATGTATGTCCCTTGATTTGCAGTAGTGAAACTAACTCTATTGTTAGGCAGAACAATTGCATACATAGAAAACGAACTCTACATCCACTGGAGTGATTGGTGCATAGATACTTCATACAAGAGGTTTCAAATCACAACACTAAATTTTAAATTTTGAAATGGACTATATCGATGTTATAGGCATACTGACCGTATAGGTACTGGAAGCTATATGTAGACCGATAATCTATACGTTTAATATTATGTCAAGCCGATAACGAAAAAAATAATAATCATTATAATAACCGTTTAGTCGCAATTCTGGGTTTTTACATTACTTATTAATACATTTTTTATAATAAACATATAAAAAATCCATTATTTAAAAAAATACCATTTACATAAAATAAGCAAAAATAAATTGGTTTATTTGGAATCAGAATGAAGTGAAACAAATTTACGTATAAAAATTAGATTTTTATCTCATAAATAAAAAAATAAGCTTATGTTTTGAAATCTGAGCCCTAGTAATCAATAATCATACAGTTCCGATTTAGAAAATGTAGTACCTATAATTTAAATGTTTAATAATAATGATAATTAATAGAAAATCATGGTATCGACTATCGTTGCTTTGTGTCAATATCTTTTTTTTAACAAAAACAACCTACGGTTATTTATGGTAATACTATATTATTTAAATATGTAAGCAGTATTCCATTTTTTCAATCATACACAAATATACTTAGTGTTAAAACACTTGTATTCAATATTTTTCCTCATTAATAATATAGATAATTTAACATTAACACAATAACACCTATTCATTTTTAAACGGAGAGTTTATACATTTTACTAATGATTATCATTTGAAACATTAATATAATTAGTTGAACACAAATTATAGTAATTCTCTGTACATTATCGACATTCGTAGGTATGTCATAACTATGAATGCAAATATAAAAAAAATGTTAAACTGTATTAAATATAACATGTCTACCATTTAACAAATATAGGTAGTATACGCCATTAGTTAAATACCTATAAATATTTATGCATTGGTAAATTAAATTTAGCATAAATAACTCGAATAACAGTTGTTACGATTTTTATAAATTCAGATATCGATATAGTCCTAATGGTAGTCGTATTATACATTTGCTTGTTAATTTTTAAAATTAAAAAACTTTAAGTATTACTCATTAATACAGTACCTATTAGTGTGTTATAACTGTGCTGTAGTAATATAAGTCAAATAAAATTGTATAAACAAAAAAATAACACAAACGCGTCTAAATCTGAACAAAAAATTGGTTACGCGGTAATTAAAGATGACACTAACTTCCAAAACTAAACATCATATTTTTACCAAGATATAGGTACACGATCTATAAAAGGATAAAACTTGCAGCTAATACTCTAGAAACGGTCGATTTAATATTAATTAGTGACTCTATAAGTACTCTATTAACACTAAAAAACTTATCTTCAAAAACTAAAATAATCCTAAACATTTAAACAAAGGTAATTCAAACACAAAAAACATTGAATTCGTGTGGGTATCATCCCACATTCGTTTCGTATGGAACGAAAAAGCAGACAAATACGTCGCAATACTATTCGAAATTCTAAATAAATAACATAATCACTAAAGATGTTAAAAATTCTCTCAATAAACAAATCCTCTCATCTTGGAAAAATCACTGCAGGAATTCAATACCATCATACTCAAAACTATTAAAAAAAAAAAATAAAAAAAAAAAAACGGCACACTCCAAACAACTTTAACCGATGGCAAAACACACAACCATCCGCATCAGAATCAGAAACTACTTCCTCACTCATATTTAGTTAGTAAAAAGCCTCGACCAATACACGACATAATATGCCAAAATGCATAAACCATCAAACGATCGAAAATATAATGGAGGAGTGTACGCATTATAGGTAATCCAACACGCACCGACCTAACTGTGCTATTAAACATAGCAGAAACGTTCAATGACAGCCAAACCCATAAAGTAACTGCGTTTTTAAATACTACAAAAATTATTAAAAAATTTAAATTAAATAATCTTTAAAAAAGTTAATTATAAATTTTATAATTTGTCTAAAATGTAACATTTGATTTTTAAAAAACGAAATGATTATGTTAAATTTTAACGACAAGCTAAAATAATCTATAACATTGAAACCTTATTAAAATTTAAAAAAAATAGATAATGAATGATTTAGCCACATAGGTATTATTGTTGAATACCTACTATAATAAGCATATTTATTCGTTTACTAGTATTATAGCAGTAGCAAAAAACTATATGAAATAAAAGAGGAGAAAAACGAAAACAATAATAAATTAATGAAATAATTAATACATGTACAGTAAGCAACAAACTATATTGGTAGTTTTGTAAATAACAATCAAATAAGTAATGACATACTATAGAAGGCATACAATATTATTAAATACATAATATAATATATCGTTCAAATTATTTTGTAACATTATTCAAATATTTCAAAAGCAGATATTTTAACTATCAGACCTTAATTCCACAACTTTTATTATCAACAATTCTAATACACTTATAGCTTATACTACTATAGCATTACTACCAGCTGTTTTTATCACAATTACTACATTAAAAAATATATCTACTAAATATATACAGTCTTGGATTATAATTACTAAATTAACTATGACTAGCAGAAAACTACAATACTTACATGTACAAGCAAATTCTGAAATTACTCCTCTTTTATTCACAACTACTGTAATTAATTTATCAACAACTGTAACTAATTGTAAAAACATACATAAAACATAATATATATTTATGATACATATGTATATGTATATAATATATATACTATACAGTATAAATGGAATAAATTCGCATGGATAAAAAAAAAACAACACAATTATATTGCAACTAATTTCGAATTCAATACTTAAATAATTATTGTTTTTAATAATTAAATTAAAGTGTATACTAGTATACTACATAAATTATATTCATAAATCACAGATTTATAACCCACATTTTTATACACGTATAAAATATTAGCATAATTTAACTCAGCTGAAGTTACACGATTGCGTCCGTTTTCTGAAAACACGTAATACGATTACGTTCCATGAAATAAAGGTCCAATTAACGATTTTCCAATATTCTTATTTAAAAATATTAATACATGGAAAAATAAACATTTGTGCTTTCTACATATGAATAAAATGAACACTTACAATTTTAAAAATCAATATGCTATAATATAATATCTGTCATTAACTGAGTACCTATTTAGGCATGTGTGCATTTTTATACATATATTAATATTTTTAAATAGATTATTGAATTTACTATAACTTTTAAAAATTGTCATACAAAATAATATATATAACAAATATGTTGTTTAATTTATAATTTTATTTATACACTTTGTAAGTGAATAATAAATAAACAATTATTTTTATACAGATTTTAATTGTTATCAAATCAATTTAAAACAAGTTAAAACAGTGATAAGTCTAAAAAATAATAAATACACAATATAAATATAATATACGTAATTAAAAAAATCTATTTGACCAATTGAAGTAATTCAAAAATAAATAACCGAAGTACATAAAAGTTCATTTATATGTTTAATTAAATTTTATGGACATAGTGTAGTTTTTAAAATATTTCATCTCTTTTAAGCTATGAATATAGCTATTTAAATGTTCAAGTTTTTTTCTGTATGTAATCAAAAAAAATTTCTTTATAGGTTGATAAAAATATTATGCTAGATTAAAAAGTTTTAAAATTTATTGCAAGATTTTTCGTATTTTGCACTTATAACTATTTAAAACTATTAAAAATATATTAAACATTATTTTTATAGATTTTAAGTTTAAATTTTTGCAAAATAATTCAAATAAAAATTGTAGTTAATTTGTTGAAGTGTGAATATTATTTGATTATTTTAATTTTTAGTAAATTTTCAATACTATATATACTATTTTTACAATTTTAAGAATATTTGCATTTATTTTAAACTATTTTTATTATTATTCCACTTTTCCATGAACTTATATTGGTATGCCTGATACTACTTTAACAATAACAACAACTAGGTAATAATTTTTATGAAATTATGTTATAATTATTACTATAATAATAATGATAATACATTACAAATTATTTATTTTACCAAAAACTAGTTCAATACTAATAATAAAATAGGTATTATTTTCTTAGAAATGTAGGCCGACATAGACAGCCCATCAACGCACAACATTGTCTCACGTATAAAATTATTGAAATTTAACTTATACCTCCATCACAATGATGAGGAACATTCGACACCTATAAACAACAGACTTGCTTCACGATTTTTTTCTGTTATCAAATATTGCATATTTAATAGGTAGGTTAAGTATCTAAAGTATTTTAATATGACATACCTAGCTAATAATTATATTTTTTTAAATAAATTACTTATTGTCAGATTAATTTAATTGATATATTATTAATGTTCAACCATTCAATATTTTATATGATATTATGATTTTTATTACCATATTCAATATTCTTATCCATTGGTTTATGGGCGATGGGCTATATATGCACATAGTCATATAAATATATAATATATGTATTGTAATATTGTGGTTATGTGGTATAATATAAAAAATAATGAAAAATTATAAATTTATCTACCTATATAGAATAGTATAGGTAGCTATTTACCAAATTATTATTTTTAATTCTACGAGAAAAAAATAAAAAATAAATACTTAAATACCTACCTAGTAATAATCATCGCATTATAACTTATGATAAGCTAGAGAAATCTTATATTAGTACAATATCTGAAAAAAAACATTGTAATTTTATGATTATCTCCTCAAGAATCAATATATTTAAAAAAAAAGATTATTTATAATATGCACCAGCACTGTTCCGTTCATTTTAAAAGAAACTATATAATATACATGGTATGCGGTGTAAAAAATATGTCACATACCAACATTGTGTATATATATAAACTACACACCATCAATCCTGTTCCACATTTATACATACTTCTTTTAAAAATGGACTAAAATCAATTAAAATTAACTAAAACTTAATCGACATAATATCTATTAAATACATTTTAAGTAGATAAGTACCTAGTATAAATAATAATATTTAATTTCGAGCAAAATAAATGTTGTAAAATAATATAATTTCATCCAATCTTTACCATAAACTATTTTTATATCTTTCATGTTGTTTAACCTGTTTTTGAGTAATTTAATGACAATTAGGTTCATATTTATACTATGTACATAATTATTACGTGTACATTTTTTATAAATAAATTTACCATTTTCATCCAATAATACATGAGCATAATAATAATAATATGATCTTATAAAATTTTTATTTTGGATACCTACTTAAATTTACCATTCCAAATTTCAAATAATAAAAATAAAAATAAGCTTTAAGCTGTTCATCGATTATATAATGTATTAGTTATACATATATATATTTATATATATACCGTTAAATAATTGGAAAAAAATAATAATACAAGGCAGACCAATTGGCCATACAGGTAAGCCAATGTACAATGTACCTATTTATACGCATACGATATGGCAGTATAATATACTTGTACCAGTCGTACTCAGGACCGGAAATTTTTTAAGACGTACGTATAACAGTATAATATAAGTAAGCACTTATGAAATCGTGATACTACTAACATTAATGAAAATAAACAATTATAACATACTACATAACTTCATTAAAAAAAAAAAAAATGTTTTAATTATTATTATCATTTACTAAAATATAACGGAACTAAACCACATATAACTGCACTAATAGTTCCTATGCACCAAAAATAAAAATTAATTATGATATCATAGAGCTCATTAAATAACACATTTTGTTAATTTTATTTAAATACACATATACATATAGTTTAAGGCATTAACTAGTTTTTTTTTGGCCAAGGAACCTATAATATGTGTATAATATATAGACTATATGACTGCACTTTACAGTATCACAAGACACATATATGGTATTGTATAATAGTATATGACTTTATAGTTATAGGTTTGCGGAAGCTGCATGACACTAGAAATCAACTATTGGTTCTAACCTACAATAACTGTAGAAGCTGTAACTAGTCAGACAACATTAACCGATTTACAAAGATTTTTTACTAAAACAATCATAATATAATATATATTGTGGTACATGTAATATTATTAAGTAGACTCAATACTTTCATAGAAATATTCTTAAAATGTATCTACCTACAGTTTTCAGTTTTATTATACACTCGATAACTATTTTTGTCTATTCACTAAATTATAATAAATATAAAAAATATATTTTTTTTTTTTTTACATGTTACCTACACCATTACAATAAAGCATTCAAATCAGCATTATCATTACTGTTTTACTATTGTCAATCACACTGAATATTATACTTCAATACGAAAATATTACGATATTAAATTATTATTAAACTATTTAGCCAAAAATAATATATTACTGAATTTATACATTGTTATAACGTAATTATATTAGCATAAATATTATACTTATTTTATCGTTAAAAAAGGTATTTTAAATTCAATAGACACAAATATTAGCTATAGCATATGATAAAAATGCAGATTAAAATTAAAAGTTGGATAACAAATTGTAAGAGTTATCTAGTTGGTATTTTACATTGACGGATCAAATGTAAAAATTGTCCAGTACTTTTTAAAATCGTCGAGATAATCAAAAAAAACTAAGGTTAAACAGGAATTTTCACGCTAAACCAGTTTTAAACAAAATAATGTATATTTTTATTTTATTAAAATTCAAAATCGAATAATTATAAAAACTTGATATTTTGACAAAATTTTAAACCATTCAAATCATTCAAAATGTTAAATATATTTTTTTTAAACCCCGAAAGTTAGCAAATCATTTTGTTGTCGAAATTTATAAAATTGTTTTAATCATACCAAGTATTAAAAAAGTATACAATAGGTTGTCAATATAATATGGTGTATATATATAATAATAATTAAAATACTAATAATACAATATAATAAATGCTCATTTTTGGAAAAATATCAACCTACTAAAAAACTAAAAATAAATAAATTATTAGGCTGATAGATCGTTTTTTCTACAGGTTAGACAATAAAAAATTGTTTATTTTGGAATTAAAATTTTGACAAAATTCGTCGAAATCTCGAAAATTTAGAAACGTTGAGTATTTTATATTTAAAAATTAAAAATGTATAATATCATCAATTTTTGTAAATTAAGTTTGATAAATTAATACGATTTTCATTATAAGATGTTCACAGTGGATATGAACAATTTAAACAAAATAAATACACTTTTATTTTATATACACATTTTAGTTCAGATTTGGATACAATTACATATTTTAATGATGAATATAGCGATGTTAATTATTTTTGATAGTTGAAAAACATTATTGGAAACTTAAAACGATTACGTATATAGATATTATGCATACTACGAATACTATATACGCAATGTAACTTTCAAAATGTGTTGATTAATTTAAAATATAACCTATTTGTCCTATTTATACTTATTGGTTATTAATCATCATCATGTTCTAAAGGCATCGCCTTGTCTAGTTAGCCATGTGTACACCAGACTAAAGCCCTGACGAATAATCGAATAGTCGGTTAATCGGATGTATGAAAACATTTTGTAATTTTTTTATGAAATCAAAACGAAAAAATGTTCGTACATCACAATATTTTTCATGTGTGTGTAAATATTTTATTATGAAAAATTTAAATATATAATTCAAAAAAAAAAACATTTTTCACCCTCTACGTTAAATTCAAGTACCTTTAAACCATGATGACTTTTGAAATTGTCCAACCAGCCAACGCTTACTTTAAATTAGAATCACTATTCAAATTTGCATTAAATTGTAATGATTTTTCAGCAATAGAATTTCTTCACTTTGTTTTTTAGTTTCTGTACAAACCACCTCCCTTTTCATAGTTTTCCGTTTTTTTTTAGCATGGCTGTCATCTTCCATTTGTAATGCATAGCATTCAATTTCATTGGCATTTTTTAAAGACGTTAATTGTTGTTCACTATACACACCCAATTTTTTACTCAAAGCAATAGCAGAAGTACCTTTCTTAATTTTACTAATGATTTCTTTTTTTTTTCAAACGTAAAAACATTTTTTTTTGTTTTTGTGTACCAGATATAGATGGTTCTATTGTGCATACTATTTGTGTACATTTTACCAACATTGATACATAACCACATGATTTGGAAATCAAAATCAAACTGATATGTAACTGAATGAATTTATCACACAATATCGAATTATATTTTTAACATCACTGAAATTTTCAATAACGATGAATATTTATCATTATTTTTCTTGATCGAAGTGTCGGTTAAACGAAATTCCACTATATAATAATATCACCTATATTACTGTTTTTTATTCATACCCTTATCATGGAATAATTTATATTTATTATAATTATTATAATGAAATAATAATAATAAATAAATTGTGTGTTTTGCATTAAATCAACCTACTGTAATACTAAAACTAAAATATATTACTCTAATAACAATATCCAAAATTTATTATCATCATTTTTATTTATGACGTCTACAGTATCTGCGTTAAAGTCTCTGAGTATTAAGAACACTTAATCTAGGGTGTTGGAAATAAACAGAGTAATTAAATAATTAGAATGGAACGTATAACGTAAATGTCAATGAAACAGTTTGGCTATTGCGTTGATGTGCAAATCTGAATAAAATGTTTTAGTAGACGCACATAATAGGTACAATTGGTACATACTACATATATTATTTTCAAAAACTTAAAGATTGAAAAGCTTGGATTTTTTTAAAATTAAATAGTATAGTCACAATTCTATCAATTTGTTTATCCTAGGCCAGGATTAACATTTGATATTAGTAAGGTTTTATGAAGTAAGATTTTTGTTAGAGTGTGGAGTTTGGAGAATTTAACCATAAGAAAGTATAGAGAGGTTTTCGGTAGCTATATTGAACTTAGTTAAGTACAAGTATTTTTTTTTGAGAATCAAATTGGTCATTTAAAAATAAAATACTTCAGTCGTAAAGATTTGATTATAATAATTATTTAATCAAGTTATCATTATACTTAACTATTTAAGTTATAATTAAAAATGTAAAAAAGTAAGTATAACCTTAATGTATAAAGAATTTAAATATAATATGCATTTTCTCAAACATATTTTTTTGGTATGATTATATTGTAAATATTATGATTTTTTTTGAAATTATGGTATCACAATATACAAACTATGATTAATATTATTCTGTTAGTTATATTTAACCAATTTTTATACTTGGCATTCATTAAAAATATTTTATATGATGTAATAGGTATATAAAACAACGAAGGCTTCTAAGTTAGTCGTTGGTTTATATATTATTATAATTCAATTAATTATTATATCTTATATATATACATACTATAATATTTAATAGTTAGGGACGCAAATAGGTTCAAACAATTTACGCTGAAATAAACCAGATCTAAATTACTAATATAACAGTTTTAAACCTTTATTATTCAAACGCAACTTACTTATAAAGTCTATAATTTTTTACGAAAGTAATAAACATTGATATAGTTTACTTGAATAAAAATAAAAACAATTTTAAACGTTTAGCATAATATTATCAGAATCTGTGGAATATTATTCATATACCAACCGTGAACTTGGCAATTAATTTTATGCAAAGTCGTCGGAGAAATGCAAACAGAGATTTGATAAAATCACACACCAAAGTGACCAAACCACTTAACACGATGACGTGTTGACCGAATATCCGATACGCAGATAAAACGTATTCAAATTTCAGGAAACATCCGAATTGGATATTATTCATATTTCTTGTACGACTATATATATTTATAAGTACCTAATAATGACAGCGTGCCGTTGTAATAAATTTACAAAATATCTCTCTCTCTCTCTCTCTCTCTCTCTAAATGAGATACAAAGAAAGAAAAAAATATGGTGTTACTGTGTCAACCACCGTTGCAGCAGTTTATAGGTATTTTGCGAGATTCGGCAAGGTCACAATGTTTAGTTGCGTGTCCAAAAAAACAAATAACGACATCCCAATAATGTGAATAATGTGTCATATCCAAAGACATAATTTTTATGGTTTAATACGAAACACCAGAATTATAGGATTTAAAATTTGAATTGCATATAATTATAGTATATAATATATATGACCAGTACGACACACTTTGTATACATAATATAATATATTTAACATATTAATACAAAATGTTAAGTATTCAATGACCTGCGTTCTATAATGGCTGTATTATAAAAACTCGTCATTATTCTTTCTTTTTTTTTTTAAATTTTATATTTATTTTTAATTATTTTAAAAATATATCCTAAGTCTATGTTAATCAAAATATTATTTATTTAAAGTTTAATAATATTTTAGATTTCAATCATACACCATTGATGCTTATAAAGTATCAACATACAACAGAATACATTGGGTACCTTGTACCTGTAGTATTGGAACAACATGGTTTTTGCACTATTTTATAGCAAAAAGGTAGATAACAATATTCACCCATTTGGAATTGAACTTAATAAATAAAATAATTCATTTCTATAAAAAGTTCTAATTTATTAGACTTTTTACAAGTTTTGTAAAAATTGATTTTGATATTTTAATTTTAATAATTAAATACTTTACGTTAATATATCAACAAATTCTAATATATTTTATTTTTATAAATGTTGAAAAGAATAACATAGAAAAAAAAATGACGATTTAAAATTTATTCACAAAGTATTATAGATGTCGATTTAAGTATCAAACAAATGAACAAATTACATTGTCTATACCTATTCACTGATGAAGTTCCATATAGGTACAGTCTAAATGATGTCTGGATAGCAGTTACGTGTATATTACATAGTTTTATAGTGATCTGTGAGCTTCACCACCCCCACTGTAATATCGCAAGACTTGGTATATAAAAGGTTCAGTATGAATATGTATAATGTATATATAATATAATATATTTTATGCTCTGGGTGGATCTGGTATAATCGGGAGCATCATTAAATGTGAGTACGGTTAATGAAGCTGACTTTTAAGTTATAAGTTATAAAAGTGATTTTATAATAATATATACAATTTAAATATACTGTAATAGAAATCTATCATATTGAATTTACTGCCATCGTATTAAATACCGATGTATTATTTATTTTTTTTTTTTTTTAATGAGATTCGTAGCATAACGATGCATAGATAAGATAGCTATTAATAAACCACATGGTATTTGATTGTAAATTAATGTATTATAAATATATAAGACAGTTGAGATTGGGAACTATGTTCAATAATATATTATATACTATCAATATATAATGTGCCTACAGATATGTCCTTCTCCTGCACTTATATCGTATACTACTTATCAATAATTATTCACAATACATAATTATATACAATTCACTTCTTACATTCACTATATAGACGTTTTCAGTTTGATGCCTAAATGCCTTCCTTAAATGTTTGCTTTGTGCTTATTTTGTTATATTGCTTAAATCAAGGTAATATATGAATATTGATTTCGAATTTCATAGAACCGCTGCAAAACGATTTTTAGAATTAATTGACCATTCTTCAGCAGATTATACGTGTAATATTGTCACATTGATGTCTTAATAATTGAATTGGTTCCTCTAGTCTTTTTTTACATTTTGCACGCTTATAACAGTTGTAATCGTGTTTAATCGTTTTGAATATGATAACTACAACAGATCTTATATATTTTATTACAAAACAATAAAAAACTCATTTTATTTTGATAAATTACTGTGATGTTGATCATCACAAACAGATATAGGAAATAATATTGTTATCCGTATATTTATGGATTTATTACATATTTTATAAAAACTGCATGCTATCATTCACACACACATAATATTTTTACATTCCAAACATTGCCGTAAATATTTAAATAAATTTTCAGTGGGCAACATCGGTTTTACTGTTAGCTATATATAGCATATTATAATGTTATATATAATGAGACGAGTAAGTACCGCAATATTTTATAGGAACATAGATTTATAACCATCGCGCGACTTATTATAATATTATACTGCAGGTTGAACGTCTGTTTTTAGGAATTAGTCGATGTATTATTATATGCCTATACCTAACCCACCCAGCCGACGTTACTTGCGATGTCTTAGACATTTCATTAATCGTACGTGGATCCATTACTACTACGTCATTCGCGGTACGGACGACGACGCGTTCGTCTGAAGGCGCGTTTCGACCAAATGCTCATTCGGCGGTGCCCACGGGTACCTCCGATCGTTCCGCTGACGATCCCACCACACATACGTCTTGGATCCGTATAATACATACATCATAATAATTTATCATCGGCGAATCGCGCGCGGGGTTTAATGTGTACATAAATTAAGTTATTGGAATCCGATAAATAATAGATCAAAGAGCTATAAGGTACCTATATATGCTGCACACCGGACGATACTGCAGCGAGGACATACGCACACACACCAATACCTATAGGTATAGGTACTCGCGCGCGCCTGCGTGTGTGCGTATGTCGCGAGATAAATACTGCTCAAAACGGATGAGCTGAGAAAAAAAATAATAAATAAGATAAATAAAAGAATATATAATATACGGAGGGGAAAAAAATGCAGTCGTCCGGGCCGCGTGTGCAGACATGCTATTATCAAAGGTGCCGCTATATTCCCGTGAATTGCGGTTGGTAGCGGTTCCAGTTTCCCGCGAGGACCGGTTCCCCTACCCGTCGTCCGCTTACCGGTGACGGCGGACGTGCGCGCCGCCGCCCGTGGTCGCCGCGGTCCCGGTCTCCCGGCAGCGTCGCGTCGGCCGGTCGGTTACGCTAAAGAACGGGCCGCCGGTAGTTGTAAGTAGTGTGTCTCCGCGGGTCTACGAAATACGTGCGCCGCACAGGTGTTCGCGCTGCTACCACAGTAATACTACACATAGTATAATATTATACTGTACGTACGCGTATCCTATTTATTATTATCGATATATAAATATATATATATATATATATAAAATTTAAAACTATATTAAGTACGTCGATTTTAAGTACGCACAATCGATTTATATACAACGTTAAGGCCGATTCCGCAAACAGTGTTTCGGCAAACATCGTTTCTGTCGGGGTTTCCGATTTTTTCGACATCCGCCACCCGTCGGGCCCGCGATTTCCGTTTCGATTCCGTCTCCTTTCTGCGGTCATCCGCGTGGTCCGTCATCTCGCAAGCCGCAGCCCGCGCGTAATGTGCGACCGGCGACGTGCGGAAAACCACTAAACGAAAAGCCGATACACTGCACCACGTGTGACACGGGGAATATGATCGTTTTCGGGAGCCGACAAAACGTTTGATCGAGGCACAAGCAACCAGCTTCGTTACAGTTTGTCGCCGCTCGTACCACCGCGAATCGCCGGATACGATATATCACCGACGTCGTCGCCGCAACTGTACTATACCGGCTTGAATCGTAAGTTGACCGATCATTATAATAGATACACATTAACATAATTATATATTCATATTATAAGCCAAACGTCATTGTCGTGACAAGACGTAAAACGAACGCTGTATAGTTTGGCTGTAAATCGGGGTTAACATTTTTGCGAGACGTCCCAAAACAGCCGACATCTGTAAGTGACGAATTTCGTCGGTAATTCCTCGGCTGCGAATGAAACAATAGTTAGGAAAAAAAATTGCTAGCGGCGGCCGATCTATCTATACGTCATCAATTATCGCGGCCGCCGGGCACACTTCGTTTATAATATAGATTATATATATATAGATGTGCACAGATCTATAGATATTATGCATTAACTATAGAGAGAGAGTTGTATTATAGTATACCCCTCAACCACCGCCTAGTGCCCTCGAGTCCGGCGCGCAAAAGTACGGTTTTTCGAGGCCCCTGGCTCACGATGATAAATCTATAATCTTACATACATTCGACGACGACGATGATAATAATAATAATAATATATTTGCAATGTACACGTCTTAAAAAAAAAAGGCGGTGTGTTCCTATTGATGTTATATACAGGTATACGAAACGTAAGCTGGGTCCTACTACTGCGCAAAACACGACATTACGAATAAATAAATATAATATGATCTATTGATCTACACGCGGTATACCACGGTTCACGCCGTTATAATATTATGTTATCATCGAGCGCCGATTTTCGTCTTTTTGGTTGACGTTGTTTTCGATTCATCCTGCCCAACTGCAACGTTCGCGACCTCGTTCCGGTTATAATATGTTTTTCTTGGTTCTCAATACTTTATACGTTGACGTGCGCGGTACGTATACCGCGGATACCGGTGATTATCAACCTCTACCCGACAATTGTCTGTTGTTTTTTTTTTTTTTTTTGGGGGGGGGGTACCGACGAAAAACCAACGTTCAATCGATTTACTGTCCGATTTTTAGAAAAGTCTAAAAAGTTCAACCTCGTTTTGTATCATTTACCGCGACGTTGACTGCGGTCACCGTCCCCTCGACAGTGGGAATTACTACGGTCGGGGGGCCGATTTTTGTCGTTCTTCATCGTTTTTGGATAAATACCGCACACGATTTCAGGACGTTCTGACGGATTTTCCGGTTCCGTTATATTTAATAATTGTATTATCATCACGATATACGCATACCTATGATATATATATATATATATATATACGTTGTACGCCTACTGTATGTGCATCACTAGATTTCACTCTGCAGCGTGTGTTTCGTTCGCCGCGGGACAATAAATTATTAATATTTTATTTCCGCGATTTCACAGTGCTGTATATAATCGCAAAATATTGTTTGCTCTTCCCCGTACCACATTGGATACCCACTACTTAAACTTTGGTATCGGTATCATATATTATATTAAAATTTTACTATATACACACGATGTACCGGCCACTAATAGACACACGACTTATTGGCGTGTTACTTTTATTGTGTACGCATTCCGTTACACGTCTGTAATCTCTGCAGTGTAGTAACGCGTTGCCGGATATCTACTACAGCGATTCGAATAACACGGATATATTTTATTATTATTATTATTATTAGAACACGACTTAAAGTTATAGTGTGAGTTTTATGATTTATGTGATTTACGCCGTATAGCAATACTATAGTTAATTGACTGCGATTTCAATGATCATAAACGCGTTTCCATTACTACCCACGTAATATTATGTATTATGTTTATAAGCTCTCACGGTATATAATACATATACATATATATTACTTATCGATGTATAAAATACATACTCCCAAAAATGAAACGAAATCAAAAATATCTGCAAACGTTATTCCACCGCAATAATATTCAAACTCGCATAAAAAAATTTACGACAATGTCGGTTTCGTAATGTAAATTATCCAGTTATTCGAATAATACTGCAGCAACTTCGAAACTCGTTAAAATATATTATCGATCGGTATCAAAGCGTATCATCGGAAATAAACGGATTAACGAGAAAATAATGTAGTTTACACGCTATATATATATAGTGCTTTTAAACTTAAATTTCAGCAAACCTCGAACGACAAACCATTATGTTATATTATAGTTAATCCTTCTAAATTGACCATTGCGGTTAGCCACACATATACGGTTCAACCCACTTCGTGTACCAATGTATATATACGGTCATTACACTTAATATTTTATTTACAAATTACAAGTCAATTGCGTGAACCTCGTTAGTAGGTACAATCAGAAGTAGTAGTAGTGTTAGTAGTTTAAGTACTGTGTACACTATTGAAACCGTCATATAAAACTATACACGCGATTTCTTCCGGATAAAAAGACGTCCCGCGAGTGCATCAGAGCGTGCCCCCCCCCCTTGAGTTGGCATTTGAGTTGTCCATCATTTATATTCTGAAACGATTGCTAGCCATAGTAATTTGTATATAATATTTTCGATTCCTATGCGAGATAAAGCAATCCACTCGATTTCGAACTAAAACCTTTTATTTCCTGGGCTCAAAATTTGGTCTAATTAGACGTATATAGGTAATTGACGACGTCCATGACCTCCTCGAGTCAAGGGGTTTATACCATCGGCGCGCGACCACTGCACTACACTATGTATGTCTATACCGGGGCCGTGTGTTAAGTTTAATAATATGGAAAATAACAACAATGGTCGTAATATTTTGTCGCTTTGCAATAATAACGGCGGAATTTATATATTATATACCTATAAGAAAAGAAAAACGAGTTTTTAATAGTTTGCCAAACTCATAACATCTCCCACCACGTACGCAGCGTACTGTGGCTCAGGTATATCATGCTTCACGTCTTCTTGAAGGGTGCGCCGCGCCGTGGGAAAACTCTGTATAGCGTATCCGTATACGTAGTCGGCATTGTGTGTGTGTGTGCGTGTGTGTATGTGCGCGCGCGCGCGAGTGTGTGCGTGCAGAGAGTCGATGCCCTGTCTGTGGTCACCTCTCTTCCGGCCCGGGCCGGCTCACGGGTTGTAGAATGCCGTTGGGTCAAGGCTATAGATGCTCCCGCCGCGGTGATCGCCATACAGACTCGCGCGCCCCGCGACGCTTTCGTAGGCCAATAATTCTCCCACTGCCGCCGCGCTCGTTGCCACTGCCGCTCCTCGCCATCACGATCGCCACTGTACGCGCGCGCGCGCGCGCGTGTGTGTGTGTGTGTGTGCCACCTGACCTAAATCAACTTACCTGATCCGCCCGAGGCGTATAGGTGCACGCCGACGAAAAATATACGAAAGAAAAAAAAAATCGACTGTGTGTATTATATACGCGTTCGCCAGCGGTAATCCGTATACGCACAAAACTTTCTGCCAGTCTTGTAGGTAATCATTTCCGAGTCCACTTATTAGTCATACATGTATGCGCGCGCTTGTACTTACACTCGCGCCGCAGACACGCAGACACGTGTCCGGTGAGATGTTTTCAGAGCATAAACCGAGTAATTTCTAATAATATTTAATATATACGCTTCGCCTAATTGTTTCCGACGATATACGCGCATGTGACGTGTATAATATAATCTAATATCATACATTATTATGGTTCTGTGAGTTCAATACGTAAAATGAATATGAATAAAACTCTCGCGTACCTCGCTCGGCGTGAACGGTTTTAATTTTGTTGTTGTTATTGTTGTTGTCGTCAATTTAATATATAGGCGTATGACTAGAAAGATATAAAGTATATATAAGACTATAGACTATATAGGTACTCTTCTGGTGCGTAGAGTGGAAAAAAAAAGTGATCATGTTTTGTATAACGGAGAGATCGTACCTCAACAGTGAATTGTCCAATTGAATTTGTGTATACACAACATGTATAACATGTAGAGGTATTATATTCGACGGTGACGATCATATACCCGTACAAGAAACATACACGAGAGAAGAAAATAAGTATTATCCGTCTATTAATTAGAGTTCCGGTGGGGAGTTTAGGTATTTTCGGATTCAGTAAAAAAAAAAAAAAAAAATGCTGTCTCCCGTAATCCGGTTAGGACATCAGACAGGTTTGATAATGTCAGCCCCGGGGCCCCCTTCCCGTGCGCAATGTGCCCCACGCACACCACCACATTATAATATTATGTGCAGCGCACGCCCGGTGCTGCATATAGCTCATGGACGCGCAAGAACTTTAGACGGTCCGCCAGTTAATTTGAAATTCATAACAGGTCCGATACTGATTTTAAGAATGTCCGGAATTTGACCGACTGATGGGCACGCTTTCCAAATAATATTATAATATATATGTGTCTAGTGTTACAAACACGCGCGCTGATGGGATGACGTCACCTGCCGCGCAGTTAAACCATCATCAGCCACTGCCGGAAACACAACTTTACCACGATATACTCGACCGGAAATTTGACTTGTCTCGCGACGTAGATGCTGAAAAGGGAGATCATAACTATTTTTCAAACCGTTCGCCGATAAAATTCCGACCGATGAGCAATGAGCATGGAGTAATATAATATTATTATACGTCGTAAATCGGACTGTCTTTTCGACGGTCGTTGTGTACCTATATGCTTATATAGTGAAATCATTAAATAAAATAAAGTAACGGTCTATACTCCCTGCGTTAGGAAACAAAAACGGTAAGCATGCCTGTAAAATCACTGTAAAACCAATTGCATTTCTCGTAATCATAATGATATTATAATATCATCATTCCGCAATCACGAAATCTAAAATTGAACGTGAGCTGCAGCCCTTCTGAAAATAAAATCTCGATCACGTCCCGATTATTCTCGCGCCGATTTCGTTCGTGTTCATATATACATTTACACGAACGCAAAAACGTGTGTTTTCGTGTGGTGTAGGTTAGTGTGTGTATATAATATATTATATGTCGTGTCTCTACGCGTACTTTTCGTGTGCCGAGTCCGCGCCTGACGGTCTCGCAGCACGATTCTATACGTCCGGCTGGATCAAACTTATAAGCCGTACACAGGTACCGTGTATTATTGTTATTATTAAACAGGCGCAATGTCGCGACGTGACAGCAATGCTAAAATCCATTAAATCCAGGACGGATCTGACAATGAGCCCACGGGCGAACAATGAGGACCCGCCGCCGCTGTGCGCGATTTGTGCGACCGACTGCGGACCGACCGACCGATACCGACCGACGGGAGCTCTAAACGCGTACCTACATCATATACACACGTCATGTGCAGCGTACATACAGTATACATACGACTACTGAAAGTAGGTCGATACGCCGCACAAATGAAAAACGAAACGAAATAAACAATGATTATATAGGTATATATATATATGTATGTGAGACAGGTACATCCGATATCGGGTATTGATGTGTCAGTATATATACGTATAATCCGATTAAAATGAATGACAAAATAAAAATATTATCGTCGAAGAAAACCATAATTTGTCGACGGAAAAAAATAAAGTCCTCATATTATATTATCTAGATATACCTTACCTATACCTACGTATATTGTACCAATCCTATATACGCGCGCACATATGTATCGTTTTCTTTTTTTTTTTTTTTTGCAGGATAAATGCTTCTCATTGATGCCGCGCACTGCATTATCGCGCGACACACCTTGTGAAGAGCGACTCGTTTCTGCACGCACATCGTTTTTTTTCCGAGAATCTTTAGCGGATTTAATAATTTATCCGACGCGCTTAAAACGGAGGCTGCGCGAAAACCCGTTCCTCGTTTCCTCTCTGCTGCAGTTCTTTTCGTACAATACGCAATATGTCTCCGTCCTTATCGTCCACGAGTTTCCTCGTCACTGCTGTACAGACGTATTATTATTATTGGTCTTCGTCTCTTTTATTTTTTTTCTGACCGATCCATTCATATAATTTTTCACGGCTGCACAGACATCGGCGGTCAACGAAAGTAAATCACACGACAGAAAAATTATTGTAGGTACACGATGACGGACATAAAAAAAAAAAAAAACATTAGCATTTCGCCCATGTCTCCTGCACCGCGTCAGCGATGCACATATTATTATATACATTGCAGGTACTTACGTATATAATAGCGGCTATTCTCGGCGCGGCATATTATACCGGATATACGGCCGATCCATTGACTGCGAGTTGCAGACCGCGCACGCGAGTTATCGAGTTATTTCCGCGAATGAGGTTCCGACGAGGTACGTTGTTATGTTGCAATAAAACAATATTAGACGATCTCAAAATTACCGCAACCCGCAGTTGTAAAAGGCTAAAAAAAAACCTGACCTGGTGGTATTATAATGATAATTGATAAATGTGGTTTTATGGCCAACCGTTTTATTTCATTTTCCGTTTTCGACGAGTTGTAACACGCTGTTCGTCTGTTTGCACATCGTATAATATCATAATATAATACTATGTTTCCGTGCGATCAATCACCTACATAATGCTGTGTGCTAACCCACGTGATAAGTAAACAATATTTCGCTACTCGTCGAATGTCAGCCGAGTCGATCAAAAAGTTATAATATTCCGACGGCTTTTGTATATGCATATGGTTTACACACGTCGTTACGATGGAATATCGATGGTGTTAGATTAATTACACCGACGCTTCTCGTAACGTCTAACTGGGCCCGTTATAATATATTATATCCGCGAAACGGACACAGGTTGTAAAAATCAAATTATCGACAATTGTTTCAACGGAATCAATAAGGTGTGCGGTGATTTCTAAACGCAGATACTCATCTGACACACATAATATACGTATATTATTGTGTTCGGTTGCCTACGTCATGTCGTCATTTAGTGTGCGGAAAAAATCAAACTGATTACTTATTAGGTTTATCGTATTGTATAATAACGTCGAGATGAGCGTGGGCAGATTTGTTGGCCTAGAATATGAATATACTCTTTATTTGGTGTGTATGGACAATACGGAGGAATATAAACATTTATGCTCTAAAAATCACTAGGACACATAGATAAACGCTCATTCAAAACGTACTTTGATATATTATTCTCACATTTCTAAATTTCTTTATCCATAAAAATTCCGACACGGACGTGGGTATACAAAGTTAACCTACTATATAATCTGTATAAAAACGCAAAAAAACGTTTTTATAAAAATAAAAAAATAAAAGTACCTAAATATTTATTGGTAGGTGTAATAGGTACATTGCATGTTGCTTTCAAATCATTCAATATATTGATTATATAATATTTTTTTAAGATATATAATATATCTTTTTAAAAACTATATACCTACCTAATTTGCAGTTCTCAATTAAATAAAACAAGTTTTAAAGACAAAATGAGTACCAAACATACACATTTAATACTTAACATTTTATTCAAATTTTTGTTAGTTAGTAATTTGATCGAAATCTCGTTTTCTATACTATTAAAGGTGGAGTTTAACAGAATTATTTTATACAGTATTTCGTTTCAAATAAAATTGATATTTTTTCAAGTTTTAAGAAAATAAATGAAAGTTGTAAAAACAAAATATAAACTATAATAAACTTACAATCTATTAATAGATTTATATACTGCAGCGGTAGTATTCAATAATAATTTATCAACCAACGATACAATAATGATTTTCGTTAACATATTATGATATTAGGATGACATTTTGAGTAATTGATTCGGTACGTTCAGTATTCAAATAATGTCATTTCACTTATCAAACACATAATTAATTATTATTTATACACCTATATATCTGTGCAATACAGTAAAAAGGCATAAAATTAATTAATAAGATATACGTATTTGTACCTAAACCTAAAATATAATAATATTTGCCAGAAGAGTTTTTGGATAAGTCGCTTTCTATTAGAAATAATGCTGCACATTGACGTAAAAATGCAAAATCATTCGTGACAAATATTCGATACTAGTATAATGTGATACATACTAGATTAGATTATACAAGTTGCTTAAACGAAAATCCTTGGAATAAATTAACATAGGTACCTATACAATATTAATGGTCGTGAAATCTGATTATAAATCTGTAGGGAAAAATTGGCACTGGTCTGTAGAAAAAATATGCCAAATGATAGACGACTGCAAGTTGTCATATACGCTCATTTACACAAATTATGATGTATAGCTCACGTAGATACCATAAATATCCAACCATGGTTAATACTTAATTTATATTAATTACCTATGGGTATGTCTGTTATGTGCGTCCGTGGCATGATGATGTTAGGTTATATTCAATAAACGTATATAGTGGCTGTGACGATCGTCAACGAGTATAATTTATATATTATAATATATATACCGCGTCCCGTAACACAATAATATATGCATTTATGCGTGTAACAGTGCTGAGAGTGAGCACACTATTATAATATGTATTTTGTAATTTGTAAATGACTTTGGCCGGACGTGGTTTTCCGAGCGCGTGTTCTATCTCCATCTCTTAACGCATATTATTAAGTTTTACGATAGAACGGCGAACAGATATTTTGTACCATATAACCTAGCCCAATCTGACCACCTAACCTAACCTAACCTACCTACTTAATATATAGAATATATTATTTTTTCTCGTGTGTGTTGTGCATTATATATATAAGAGGTAGGTATACAAATAAAAATAGGGAAAATAAATTCTCGACCAGTATATATATATATATATATAGGTATAGAGTTTGTCAGTGTAGTTTATAGATATATTATATATATATATAATATTATTACACGAACGTCGTTATAAAGAAATGAAATAAAAAAAGAAAAAAGATAATAATTATATATATAAAAAAAAAAAAAATTGCAAAAAAAAACTCGCGGTTATAATATCGTCGCTCAAACGATTCCGGGAACGAGCGGTGTATGTGCAGAGCACTGTTGCAGACGGGCTGGACACGGACTTAATTACGTACTGATGGCACGTATTACGGCTGTCGCCATCCCCGCCGACCCCGTACCCCCGCGCCCGACCGCCGTACCCGCACAGGTGTCAGTGTCGTGTGAATACCCTCCGCCACCGCCACCGTCGTCATCGCCGTCACTTCCGACCCATACCGTCTACGCGATTTTTTCCTATATAATATACATTTATTATTTATTTTTTTTTTTTTTATTTATTTTTATCTCTTTTACAGTTAAAAACGTCTCGCGCGCCATATCCGCCGCCGCCGTCTAACCTGTACGGCTCGCGCTGCTGCTGCACTTGTACCTCATAATATGTTTATAGGTAATAATAATAATAATAATAATATATATATATATATATAGTCGGCACGGCGACCGACCACGGCCACGGCGGCGTGGCTAGGGGGGAAACAATCGTCGTCGTCGCCACCGTCACTGTCGCCGGCCGTCCAAATGACCGGCCGCGCGAGCTCACGGTTTTTACGATTATCTGTTTTTAACGAGTGCAACAAATCCGCGCGCGACGGTACGGCCGCGTATTATATATTATGTATTATTATTACTGTTATTGTGGGCACGCAGATGTACACGCGCCGTTACGATAATATTAATTGTATGCGAGTACGCTTGAGAACGAACGCAATAAAAATGTATTATTTAGAAATTGGAATTGGAAATATTTTTAAATCTCAATAAACATGCAAATGAAAATTTTTAATCGGATAAAGAAGACTGTTGTAGTACAGATCGATTATTACAAAAACACATAGGGTAAAGTGTAAACATGATTTATATCAACGTTTAAAGTCGTACTACAGGCTTATAAAATATTATAGCTCTGCAGTTATAAGCTGTAACTTATATTATGTTTAACAATACCAATTAGTTATCACGTCCATTTAGTATATCTTTAATTCTCTGTTTTTCGATAGTATGATTTTGGAATCGAAACGAGGAGTTTAAGTTTGTAATTTAAGTATATAAATGCATTATCCAGTACCTATTGAATTTTCGCATTTTATAGTAAATACCAATGTTATTAATCGATAATTGGTTTAGTGTTAAAATGGTTAAAATGTGTTATGAATTTATGGGTTTGTTGTTTGTAACTTACTTTATGAAGTTATATAATAATTATATTTAATTTTTTTTCGATATAAGGCAACTATATATTCTACATCATTGTACCTATACGAGTATGTTAACAGTTTACTTTTATTTCACACAACACATATACTTTTAATAATATTCTATCGCTCTAAGTATACAACTAGAATGACCGATATTCAGACATGATATTTCTCAATTTACAATTTATTCTTTTTTCTAAATAAGTGAAATATTTATGAACATAAAATTCTTGAAATGTTATAACACATAATAATAGTAATATAATGTTATAATATAAAATATACTGTTTTATATTATTCACTAGTACAGACTTACCAGTATGATAACCACGGTATTCGCGGATATATTATATACCTATTATATGCGCGCACGTGTATCTATATAATAATAGGTATAATACATTAATTATACTCCTCCGCTAGGTTCGCGCTCAGCTGTTCTTTTGACGGTTGTGCCTTGTGCCATTAAAAAAAAAAAAAGTAATAATAATAGCGATAATATATTATCACGATGATTATACCTACGCCGCCTCCTCATCTAAACGCTATTCTTAATTTTTATTATTTTTATTTTGTTCGCAGAGTGATGCTAAAGATGGGCGATAAGACTGCCGCCGTATGGACCGCTTGGTGGATCCTCACATTTTCTGTAAGTACCCTTATAACACACGCCATACATATATAGTATTATATTATTAAACTATATCATCGTGAGTGCATTAATATCGATATACGATGGCATACTTATCAGCTACCGTTACCTACAAGTGCACGATTTATTATTATTTTGTTTTTGTTTTAAATGCGACAATATACATTTACATCGAACCGAAACGTTGCACGATGGCGCGTCGTATGTAGAAGTACTTTACATCGCGGTACTGCTGCAGAGAATATACTGAGAATCTCGGAGCTTTACTCGTTATTGCGGTATACATGTAAAGTTATCCAAAGATTACGAGTGTTAGAAATATAATACAGTGAAATAGAATGACTTGAGTTGAAGGGTATGCGCGATGAACCTTAATGTACATTACACAGACTACCAGCAGGATCTTTAGATTTCCACGTCACCGTATATCTTGGTCCTTGGAAACTTCATTATAACTAATAAAACTAAAATAGATAATAGATTATATATTATAAAATCGAAATTTTTTTTATGAATCAAAGTCAATTATAACCGGACATTTTTACAGATAGTGGACAGTTATTGTCACTATTGACTCCCTTAGTTTATTAGGATGCTCATTGCTCATGTGATTTTTTTTTTTTAATTTCTGTAAGATCAACTCGTGAGAAATGTTGTATTATATTTTGAATACTTATATACTTATAAGTACAAAAAAATTAAACTATAAATTCATGAATATTTATATATGGAAATCAATAATCATTAATCAGATTTGACAATTGACATTTTGAACACTTTAAATCCTACGAACAACTCTTCTCATTTATTTATCTGAAATAGTATAAGTAATTAATTTTTAATATATAAAAAGTGTTACTACTTACATAAAATTGTCAAAACTTACATTTTTTAAAGCCTAATTTTAACAATTGAATGTTGACAAAATTTGTTTATAAGTTTTTATTGTAATCTAAATAAGATAAATCGACGAATTCAAACTTGTTTTCAAAATATATAATATCACGTAATAAATTTTATCCATCAGTATACAGTACATTAAAATGAAAATAGTTTTTACTTGAAAAAATTCTAAGTGGACTGTTTGTCTGAGTAGCTTGGCTGAATACTCAATTTATACTGTTCCTGTCAAATATACATTTTTAAAATGATCTTTTGCTCAGTATATCAGACGAAGCAAAGATCGGAGGGGAGAGGTCTATATGGGTGTTTATTCACCATCAAATAATATTAAGTTAATTTAGCTTAATAATTATGTGTAGGTATAATATACTTTTTATTTTAAGACAAAGTATATTTATAGAAAATGTCAAATCAATAGTGACTATGGATTATTGAATAATGTTTAAAGAAAATCTTAATCGCAAAATTATATTTATACTAAATATAATAATATAAGACCACATGTACTTAAGAAAATCGGAGAAGTGATAGTCTACCTGCAGCTTAACGTTAATAAAACAATAACGTTTTCACAAAAAAAAAAAAAATGTGTTATTAATATTATGAAAACCTAAGACAATATTTATTTTTAAAGTGAATAATATATAAATACACCTACATAAATAATTTATTCAAAAAAATCAAATGGGTATTATTGTAAATTAACTTGCAATATGCATACTAAAATTCGTTTCGTTTTAAAGCTAATTGCAAAAAATAAGTCACGTATAATACGTTTAGAAATAGATCTAATATTATATTGTACCCTGTATAGTAATACGGTGTATATTATGCGTAATATATCATTTACAATGCTCCTGCAACAAGTATTTATTATCTATTCATCTAGATTCTAGTTAGTGTACACGCCACGCGCATTACACATCATCTTACCCAGACATTTATATAAACTGAAAGATCAATTTAACATGAGATACTCATTATTTCAGAAAACACAAACGTTTTGAAAATAAAAATATAATATTTTCTTTCATTTAATATTTTAAATCTTTACAAAATAACATATTTTTTTTTTTACTATTTTTTTAAATAATTTTAAACTATTCTACTATTTTGAATGACAACATACATTTTTAATTTTATATTCCGAAGAAAAATATTATTTGGAGTATTTAGTTTTATAAAAACGTAATGCGGTTTATTAGTTATACGCTTATACTTATAAGCATTTTTAAAGGTTAAATAAAATGAGTAGTGCATAAACATTTATACTAATAGTATTACTCTATTCTGCTCATATTAACTTAAAATATTCTTATATAACTCATACACTTTACTCGTCCAAAAGTCGATTTTTATATACCGAAGTAGGTAGATTAAAAATACATGCTGTCATTTAAAAAGGAAAAATGAAAAAACTATGACGATAAAAAATAGTAAAAATAAAATTTTTCTCAAAAACTTAAGTAGTTTTTTAAACGATGAATGTCTTACGTTAAATGGATCACCTAATATAAATATATATAATATGGGTGTAGGTGTAGTTGGCCCGGGCCGAGATTTATAGGTATAAGATATGACCTGATATGTATACATCGTATAATATACCTGCAGCAGATTCTTTCATAATAATATTATAGTGACTAGAAAATAGTCACACGTTTTCGGGACGGAATTTTTTTTACCGTAAGTAAGCATTTTGGGCATCGTAGAAAAACGAGTCTATCACTATATATCGTATTAAAATATATAACATTTCCGGGCGAAATATTAACCAAAATCGCCCGTTATAATAATTATTGTAGGACGATCGTTTGTGTAAACAACGGTGCGCCACCGTCGAACGCGACCCGGCGATGTTTTCCGCGCGCGTAGGTCTTGCGCCAAATAGTCGAAATGTCACGGCGGGTCAAAGACACACACGCCAGCCGAAGGACCCTAACACGCGTGTATATATAATATAATGTAATAATATTTGTGTGTGGACGAGCATAATATAATACATGCACTTAATAACTTTTGAAACTGGTAGGTATGTCCGTGAAACGCGACGCGTCCCATTAAAAATAGCGTAATAATAATATTGTTTTATAAAACGGCAGTGGTAGGTAGGAAAAAACTGGCGTACGACGTTTAACATAAATACATAATATCTAAATTTACATAAACATTATTATTATTTTTTTTTTTTTTTATATTACTGGTTTTTTTCAAGTTCTAGGACACGGCGAGTTTTAATAATATAATTACACTATATCATTCGGCAGGTTATATACGCCCAGGCGTTATTGTTCCCTCGGCGCTCGTTTCCTCTTCACCGTTGCTTTTCTACGATATGTATACATATATATTATATATACATATAGTTATACTACTACTAATAATAATAATAGTATAATACGATGATATCTGATTTCGAACAACGAACAACCGATTACGCGCGATATTCAATACGTACGGTCTGATGATATAGGTAATAATAATATATAGATATCTAGGTATATGAGCTATTATAGGTCTAACCACCTACCATACGCTAAAATAATATATAATATACGATGTGTGCCTCTATATTCGCAAAGCCGTCAGGCGTCAGCGCAGTTTACGATATTGAATTATATTATTATTTTCGTGCCCGCGTGTCTAGAACGTCCGCCGAATCATACCGTTATGTATATATATTATATATATATATATTATATATGTATTTATGCGCAAATCTATATTGTTCGAAAATACACATCTATATATTATGTATAACGCTTGACAAGTTATTTAATTTTTCTAACTAAATATTATTTAGAACAGCGGTTCTCGACCATAGGATCGAGACCCAATTTTGGCTCTCCAATAATAATGTTCAATAGGTCGTCAAAAAATGAAAACGTTGATATAACGTGCTATTTAAAAAAAGGCCGCATGAAAATTAAGCAAATATCTTGGGTCGCCAATACACAAAAGTTGAGAACTACTGATTTAGAATAATCAATGCTAAACACGTGGATCAAATTTAATAAAATTGTATACAACATACACAGTAAAAAAACATATTAAAGTACGAATATTACACACAATAGTAGATGACAACAAAAATAACGGAAAGGAAGAAGGAAGGCTTTTCGTATTGACCTTTTTAACTGAAATTATACTAAAAAAATTAATTTAATGCGACTATAAAATGAATCAACTTATTAGTAACTGCATATCATGGAACAAATTATTAAAATATAATTATTAATATTTTGAAGTCATTTTAAAAAAAAGTAACTCGTTTCATAAAGTTAAGATAACTTAACTTTAACTTTTTCACTCGTGTTAATTTCCATATATATATATGTATATTATACTTTATCGTAGTTAAAGCCGTTATAGGTAGTCTCTCTGCAGTAAAACAATAATAATTACGCACGACTATTACAATATGTCGTGCTTATATTATGTAGTACACACGCAAAATTTGTCTTTTGTTTCGCGTAACTGTTGTTATTGGGACGGTTTCACGATAAAAATAAATAATATCTTGACGAAAAGCGTCCGTAGTTGCTCATTGCAGCAGTCACAAGCAGACGATTACAATTATATTCAATTACATAATATGGTAGGTATATATTTTATATAGGTACTACCCTATTGTAGAGACAACGGTAATAATTTTCAACAATCGTGTTATTATGATATTATGTTATTTGCAATATATTCTGAGATATTATCAATCACTGCCAATTACGCGGTCACAAACGATCCCGATAATATTTATAACAATAACCCAGACATGTAGAAATATAATACTTACATATGTAATATTGTAATGCATGTCATAATAATACACCATGATACGTTCCATCGGTGTACGTTGATAATTAAATTTTGTGACCATTGTCTTCGGTTAGGTTAGTCAATGGACTTGGGGTTGATCTCCTCCTTCTTGTGAGGTCATAAGCAGGCGGTTCAAGTCACGTGCTTTACTGGTTACCTAAACTGGTGTACCGTTGGTTTTGAATGAAACACACACAACTGGTTTTCGTGTGCTCCCTATATTGAGCAATGACTGTAATATACGTATATATTCTGTGTTAAGTTTTTTTTCTTCTTTTTTATTTTTTTTTTTCCACTGTTTGTATAAAATATCTATTATATTATATATAAATACGTTCGTCCAGTGCAAGCTGTGACCGTCAATGGCGTTTGTTAAGCTTCCACTTACGTGATTCACACACCGCGGAGAAAATAAACTATAAGACTATACTATAAGTTGAAATGTTTGAGTAAATATTACAAAATTGATAACACATAGCTTAGGTATATTATTGCATTATAATTTATAAGTATGTGTGTATTTACAGGAAACACTGTACTTGATTACAAGTATACTTATGTAATGCTTCGACAGAAAAAAACGATATATGCACATCTACTGTTCACAGCATATATTCGCTCTGTTCGGGTCGTTCGTTCGGGGTAGACTTTTTAACGCCACATTTAAAAAAAATATTTTTCGGTCAATTCGTTTATCGATGAATCACGCACGATAATACCAATACAATAATTACTTTATAATACATGTACTCGTTACTCGTTCTAAACGAATACAAATTATTGTCAGCTTTCTTTTCCAGTTATTAATAATTAACGTTTGCTAATTATATGATCTCACTGTGTATACGAAGAATGCAAGCACACGCGCGATGCATTATTTAGCATTCAATTGGTATATATTTATGTATATACAATATACACATTATTGTATATATCGTATTAATAATTTAATACGCTTGAAACCAAGACACCAACTACTGGTTTTTTTTTATGAGCTAATTTTCCAATAATGATACACTTAAACCGCATATATAATAGTCAAAGAAATTCAATAACCCCCCAGTGTTTTGTGTACTGCGTGATGCGTGTTTTTAGAAAATATTATGATCGCGATTTATTCAAATAGTTTCATTAGAAAACACTATTTGATAATTTTATAATAATATTTAATTAGTGAAATGATAATAACAATGTATATTGGAATACTTTTATAAACAATTATTAATATATTAGATATATATTATACATCTACAGAATATTATAGATAATATTATTATCCCTTTAATCCGTCCTAATTTTAAACACATGAATAGGATATATAATATTATAATATGACGTATTATACTGTATAGTATATTAAAGGCATAATAGTTTATAGAAATAATATAATACCTAAAAAAATTTTATTCGACACGCTGTGTGATATAAAAAATCTAATATTTATAATTATACATATTTTTCGTACTTTAAAACGTCATTATGTATTAACTCACCGGAACGAGTATACATATCAGTTATACGTATAAATCGAAACAAGATTATATATTTAATATTATACCAAAGACTGAAATAAAAATCATAGTGCTTAAAAAACCATATTTCGTTTTTAATTCATAAAGCAATTTATAATGAGGTAGTAATAACAGTAATATATTAAGTATTTAATTTTAAATTGTATGGTTAATGATATTGTTTTCTATATACATACATATTTTAGAAGACCGTTAATTTTGTACAGGATATTTTCAGAACCTGATAAATACAAAAACGGTGTTTATAATATGTGTACTGTACACATCATGTATATGTTTGTACCTAGACATACAGGTTAAAAGAGATAAGTACCATCGAAAAACGTGTAAAACTGAGTTCTTCAATATTTATAATTGACGTACTTTTCTCGTAATTATAAATAAATATAAATTTGGTTACTATTATTTTTAAATATATTAAAATATTACCTATTATATTATAATATAAACACTTCTTAATACTTAGTATTTTATTTCTTTTACTTTTAAATTATTTTAATGACAATACAAAAATATATAGTTATGTAACTTTTTTTTTAATTTCCCAACGATGAAGCTTACTCAATATGCAAGCAGCAAGCGTGTAGTATTTAAATCCTCTCATAAAAATTAATACAACCTACACGCAATAAAATTCTTACGAAGTTAACTAAATTTTTTTCATAAAATTCGACATGAAAGATTATATAAATGTAGACCAATTGATTTGAAGTTAATTAGCAAAAAAAATAAATAAATCATTGCTTTAAAAAATACCGTCAATTATTAGAGTGACCTATATTTTAAACTTAACGTAAATACCTACCTAACAATTAACACACATTTAAATAATTAATTTAAATTACTCAGACATTTTATACTTTAATATTATTATAAAAAAAAAAAAATTGTATTACATACCTAACACATTTATATAGAATATAGATGCATTTAATATACTTTAGTGGTCAGTGGGTCTAGAAGTTGAGGTTAGTGAACGATCAAGTGTAATAGAGTATGAGTAACTTCATTATAAAAATCATATAGGTACACAAAGTAATAAAGACGTAAAAATGTTTTGACATTTTTATTTATCTACTGAGTAAACATTATCACTACCAAACTGCTTATAACTAATGGAAATATGATGATGATATTTGATCACAACTAGTAATATACAATATAATATACAATATAATATACTGTATGTACTTTTAGTATCTAAATACCAGATCAAAACCCACAATAATAATATAATATATGAGAGAGTAAAATGTAATTTATACATATCTTAAGCCAGCCGTATGATATTGATTTTTATATGATTAACAATAATTATCAGTAGGTACCTGTAAATACATTATCCTTTTTTATTTATCACTTAATTTTTTTTTAATTATATTAAAATTCAAAATAGAAATTTTTAAAAGTGTTGACAGTTTCACTCAAAAGAAATAAGGTACCTACCTATTATACCATTAAAAATGTTAAACATTTTTTTCACGTGTGAAGATAAAAATTATTTATGTAAAGGTTTTACAAATCGTTTTACAATATTATTGATAAATGATAAGTGAAATTTGATTTTGATCAATGATCTATTTATTGTACATTCCATTATCGCAAATATGAAATTGAATAGTATTACGATTGTACTTTTTAAAATTCAAATCACACATTTTCATCGACCACATATTATATTATTCGTTTTCCCTTTACAAAACAATCCTGTTCTACTTTATGTATAATCAAATCTATTCATCATATTCTTTTATATAGGTACGTGAAACGTATAATATGTACCTAATATATTATTTAGGTATACCCGTACCTAATACTAACATGAATCAGAAGATATAAATTACTAATTGTTACACGCTATAATAGTCACTTAAATCTTTTCTGGTATTTCATGAGAACTAAAATTAATTTTCTTACATCAAAACAATAACAATAGACGCATATACTATTTAAAATATATCAATGATATTATCATACAAACTTTGTATGATAATTGAATACGAAAATGTTCATTTTATTAATAAAATATATTTTTTTATTCCGTTTTCTATAGTTAACACTATAGAAAAAAAAGCATAAGAGCTTCTAAATAAATTGGCAAACGTAAAAAAAAATATAGTAGGGTGTGTAGGGTAGAAACACATATCATGCAGTTATTTTATACTATCAATAATACTATAAAAATTAATTATTATTTGTTTATTATATATTTATATCAAAGTTCCTTTTCATTATTATTATTTTTACCTAACCTAACCTACGGCAGTTTATTAATCAGTTGTTTTTATTATTTTAATGTATACCTAATGTATATTATAGTATAAATAAAATTCAATGTTAAATAATAGTTTTTAAAAAATATTGGCGCAACGATGTTCCATATTTTTCATCAACAATTATAATAATACGAGTTAGATGTGCAAAAATAATATAAACAGCGTAGTATTAGTAAAAGAGAATTATTTAGTACCTATATAAAACTGTATATTATAATAATTCACATAACTATTATTATTTAATTGTCACTCACAATTAATTTATCGCATACTAATTTTGATAATTATAATTAAACAGAGCATAACATGACGTATTTTATAATGTAATTATTTTTTATTGCCGTATACGTAGCTTAATTTGACAGTAATTTAGTATTTTTTAAAGCACTTAAAAACTAAAGTATGCAATTTTCTCCAAGTTTCGTTTAACCTAGATTTTATATTATTTATATTTAATAAATTAAAATATCTTTTAATCAAATTAGTGTCTACTTTGTATCCCAGTTGCGGTAATTAATTTAAAATATATTTATGTATAGACGTATTATAGTAAACAGCATTTATTTAATAATGTATAATATAGAGCAACACAAAATATTATATTGTACCTTTTACTTGTATTATTTTAGTACAATACTTAATGCACTCATGGTGATAATAAATTT
>VUJU01001053.1:9434-70119 GCA_009835225.1 Aphis craccivora | reverse complement strand
TATAAGGCTTAAAAATAAAGAAAAACCAATTTTTAAATATTGAAAAGTATGTTATTGTTAAAAATTATTTTTAAAAATCGTATAATCAAAAAATCAATTTTAAAATTCAAAAAATATTATTATTATTAAAAATTAAACCTATTATATTAACCTACATTAACCTCAAGACGAAACATCACATAATTAATTTAACGATATATATACATAGGTATGTACTATATATAGAAAGTATATAAAATAAATTGCCGCAGTTTGTATGATGTATCTTATCGGTTTTGTCGCAGATTGTATAATCTTAATTTTTTTTTTGCCGCAGCTTACATATCGACTTTTAGAAAAAGGTAAATTTTGCCGCAGTTTACCATCTCCCTTATATAGGTACCTATCTACCCGTTTCATTAAATCACTCTAGTCTCGTCATATATCAAGAATAAAACAATAAAAAAAATACAACATTTTTTTATTAGACAACACAGACCTAGAGCACAAGCAAGTTAAATTGACCGATATGAATGTTACAGCTTTTTGCCATTTAGCATAACCAACTACTGTGTTCTCCTTCATAATTCCTTTCCGATTTGCACATTTCAATACGGTTCACTGGATGTCCGTGCAATGACTATTAAAATCAACCGATAAATCCACTGAGAGACTAGGATTTCAATTACTGTAAATTGTAAGCATTAGATTCAATGGTGCATATTATACATATAATAATAATAAATAAATTTGAAGATCAAAAAATAGATAATTATAAATTAAGCTACAGACATGTTTACATGTTTATATATAAAGAGTACCAAAACATCAGAAATAGTTTTCGGATTGTTATAATATAAATGGTATAAAAAATGAATAAGATAACGAATTATTGATTTCTAAATTATAAAAGAAATTATTCTAAATAATGAAGACTGTAAATTGTTTAGATTTAGTTAATAGTGTGATTAAGACCGTTCATAGATTTTTATTCTGATTTTTGCTGTAATTTGTTTTATATTTTGTATAATATAGCTATCTTTTAAATTATGTAAATATTGTTAGATAACTTAAATCATAATCGAATTATATTATGTATTTTCGTTTTTATTTTACAAAAATCAAATTTACAACCGTTTGAAATTCTTAATTTACTTAAATAATTATTCAGATGTGTGCTGCAAAACCAATTTGAATGCAGCCCTTTGGTGTGAGGTGCGATGCTATATAGTACGATTGCCGTGTACAGGTAGGATAATAAAGGTAGAGGTGTCGGGTGTATAAGGTACCCACTACCTGCTGTGTGCGGTGCACACACTATACGCTCGCAGGAACGTGCACGCGCGCGCGCACAACGCCGCAACCACCGCATTATCTCTTATTAATTTTTCGAAAACCTATATAGGTACCTGCCGTGCGCGCGAAAGAAGACGGTTACGGCGGCGGCGACCACCACACTACTAGTCCTGTGTGTAATTTTTTTATACTCGGCGGCCGGCGACCGTTAATAACGCAGCTACAGCGGCAGTGCGCGCGCGTGTGTGGTTTGGTGCGTTTATACTCTCCGTTGTTGTCGTCGTCGTGTGCTACACCGTCGTGGTGTTCGGTATTCCAACGTTTTGGATAATATGTGAATGTAACTTGATTTTTTGAGATTTTTTTATTTGAACAATTTAATCCGCATTGAGCTTTTAACCAGGTGTTCAGTGTCCCGATCACGCCGCCGCGAGGTGTTTTTTTTTAAATTTCTGTTTTTCGATTGGTCTGCTTTTGGATTTAGATAAAACGTTGGATACGTTTTCTTGGATATAAAAAGTAAGTTTTCGATCATGTATAATGTAATTCATATCTTCTCAATGCTTAAATTATAGTACCTATATCTATATAATTAACACTGTAATACCTAATACCTAATACTTATATAACTATATAAAATAGGGTATTGTGTAAAGGCACCTGCTTCGGTGCTAACAAAAGTATTAAATCTGGTGTTATGTACGATTTCCTTACAAAAATATAGCAGATTAAACTGGTTATGTGGGTACTATAATATATTTTATTACATAAATTGTAGAGTTTTAGTCAGTTAAGAATTTAAGACCATGATTTGAATAGTCTAACATTAATAGTCCTTATTTGTCATTATTTTTCTAGCGTGTTTTTATTGTAAACGTTTTAAATTTTAATTAGATAAAAGAGATAAAATTATCAACTTTTAATTTTATAAATCTTTAATACCTATATAATAATAATATTTATTTGGTTGTGTTAAGGTATAACCTTAAAAAATTTAAAATCATTCATATTTATACGGTCTTTAATAACTTTTTAATCAATATTATACATATTAAAATTGTGACAACAATTAATGTTTTTTCATGAAAAGTCCTGCTGTGATAAAAATCAAAATTGTTTTAGTGGTTGTCAGTTTGTCACTTGTCAGATATTAATTGGTAAACATAAGAATTCACTTAGTCGTCTTCGTCTATTGCATTATCTGTATACTACAGATTACGAAATTTGTATAAAATACAATGAATGAATGTATTATTACTATTATTAATTATTATAATGTACAAGTATTCTTACAATATTTATTTTAAATGGATACCTAATACATTTATACTTTATAATCGAAATCAGTTTTAAGTAAATACAACAGCATATTATAAGTTAAAAAAAATAAATTTACTACCTAATGTTAACTTAAATTTTTATAGTATCGATGAAAAACAAAAATTATCTTCTTTTTATATATTTCTGTGTTCTATATTAATATTATATTATGGACTATTTACCATTCGTGGGCGTATCAAATATGTAGCCAGGTAGGTATAGGTAGTTATCAAAATTAAAAACGCATACGTGAATTAAATTTCAACCTACTTCTCTTTTGCCATTTGTAGTTATGTAGAGCAGAAAAACCTAAACGCACAATAATTTTATAAGTTTGTTGTTAAACACTCGGACGACTAAAATAAACAAGATTATGCCAACGAGTTCAATACAATTGACATTTAATAAAAAAAATATATGTTTTAATAAGAAATATACTAGAGATTAACCAGTAATAAGAATAAACTAAGAATGATAATTCATACCACAAATTATCACTTAGAATGTGTGTATTTTGCGTAATAATAATATGTATTGTATGATCGACTTGTATACGTATAACCATAACGTGCTTCTTATATAATTTAATAATGAACAACGTCAAAAGTCAAAGCATACTAAAACTAGATGTCGTCAATACAAATCACAATACAATGATGTACAATTACAAATCATGTAGTGTATAGGTAATTGTTGATTTTGTTTGATTTTCCTCTTGCGGAAAAAGCTGTGTATCTAACAATCTCATGGCTCTATGTAAATCGGTAGGTAAATATAATTATATATTTCCGTGACGGTGGAGAATTATTACACGACTCGGTTTTTGTATATTCCATTGTTCGTGTTACTCCAGATATGCTATCCAATCGGTATACATTATACACTATAGTACTATACGAGTTATTTATCACTTTGTTAACTTACGAGTTACGAGTATAACCAAGGTGAAGGGGAGATTAATGAAAGAGTACAATTTGAATAAATATTTTGTTGGGGCTATCATTACCTACCTACTATATTGTTTTTTATTCGTTTCACGACCCTCGAAAAGTGTTTTTGTTACCTATTATTGTTTATTATTATTATATTTAATACTGTTTAATGCGAGTATATAGGTAATGATTATGCATTTCCCTTATAGGTAGGTACCTAGATAAATAGGTACATCTGCTTACTATGTGTTGTAATTGACTATACTTGTACACTTAATTTAAGTGACTTAAATTTCAATTATATTGACGTATTTTCTTATCCCATCTAGTTCAGATAAAATCTCTTGACTCTTGTTTAGGTGACACAGATGTTTATTATAATTTAAGGTGTACTTATAGGTATTTCGTTTAACAATAAAATTTATACAAAAGCTAGATATTTTTCAAATTATATATATATGCGAAATAGACAATAATGTAACACTGTCACAGAAATATTACAAATTCAAATCTATTTAAAATATCAATGATTGAATGATGTAAATATATTATATCACTGTTATTATTTAAAATCAAAATATCAAACAAATTCGTATTTACATAATAGATACATATAATATAGGTATATTATATTCTGGCATTATTCACAAAAATACACTCAATGATGCGTTTTAACAACAATTCAATCCATTGCCATATTGTTATAGTCGATGTGTTAAATAGTATATTTACAAGCACACAGCAACCGTTAAAATATTAAACGTCATTATTTTGTCATAAATCGTAATAGTATGATGATTGCTAATGCTCTAATGGTGATATAATCCATATGATATACTGATAATATAGGTAATAATATGGAATAGTAAATATTATGCATTCAGTTCGAGGTTCGGACAAACCATGTATAACAAATAATAGTATAAATTATAATAGTACAAATCATTAAACCAATATTTCAAATAATGACTAATTAATTTCGTAGTTGTTTTCTTAACTTGGTTTTTGATTTGTCATCATTCATTCATCGAGCACATTTTCCACTCGTCGGACCTTCGAACTGTAATGATATAGGGACTCCAATTGTATTTTTTTTTTTTTTTTAGTACTTCATTATGACTGTCGACCCAAAATATTATGTAGGTTTTTTCAAACGAACGAACCTGGATTTATTATAATGTAAATTCCATTCGGCCGAGACTGAGTACATATGTGTTAACGTCTCGTAGTGAACGACGCTATAAATATGTAGGTACACTCCAACACATACAAAAACACGCACGCGTGTGCATTTATCCGACATTTTGCTGTTTACCCAACGGATTCGAGTGGCGTAGATTTGTATAACTATACACAACCGAGGTGGGTGGACGATGATAATAACAACGATAAATTGTGCAACTCGACGGTCGTGGTAAATGATTTTCGTCTGGAACACGTGAATCTATAAATAATAATAAATTCGCGTAAATATCACGTGGACCCGTTTGTCGGTGCATGCGCATATAGACACTATGCGTGCGATATAGTATAATTATAAATTTCGGCAAATAGAATTGGCCTTGAAAAATGGCAAGTCGAAAAATGAATGAAGTCGGCGCCGCCGTCTCGGCGGCCAGTTCGATGAGCATGGGAAAGTTCACGTGTCTTGTGTGCATAGCTGCCCGGAGGCAACTCGACGGCCGGCCGGTCAACCTACTTACACGCTAAATCCGCCGGAGATACAGCATTCCTCCTTCCGGATCTATACAACACGCGCGTATTACTGGCTATATATGCGATTATCGTTCCTATAAATACTTAATATAATAACACATATACAGTAATTAATAATAATATAATAATAGTAGTCTTCTAAAAATACCCCCCATTCCACCCACCAACTCGCCCGTAGACTTTCTATTTTTTCGCCGTTATTACCAATAATATTATATTTAACGTATTTTCCACTTCGATCGCGTGTGTCTGGATAGGTATTTTATAGGTTGGAGGAGGTAGGTACTAGGTAGGTACATCATGCGTAATATGCATAGTCTACCAACACGATAGGCAGCTGAACCCAATTACACAGGTGTATATTTATAGTATACTATATAAAAAATCGTATTATAATAATATATTATTCCGTTTCGTTCCGAAAGCAATTATTGTCCGTTACCGGAAGCCGTATATTGGCGTCACTGCAGGATCTATTGTCGATGGCGGAATACGCTGCCTAGGTGTACAAGCGATGACCGGCTGACTGCAGGGCTATCGTATAATATGTATAGAGCTTCACAACAACTACACGGTTCAGTTGTTCATTTATTTTATGTGTATAACATAATATTAAATAAAGTTTGATCAATACCTGGTAAATGGTTGTTAGGCAGGTACTAGGTAGGTTAGTACACCTATAATATAGGAACGAGGAGTGTGCGCTGATAACCGTTTGTCGTACAGCAGTGAATACGGAGCGTGTTTTTCGGCATCTATAATATTATAATAATAATAAATAATAATATATAGAAATAGGATATAACGCACGGCGAGTTTATAATAGAATATTATAGTATGTATTATAGGTATGCGTATTTACAATACCAACGAGGAAAATCGGTTCCAAGGGCGATGGTCTTTTACGTATACGAGAAGGTTCGAGACGATTATATGTAGGTTGTTGTGTACACGGTGTATTTTTTTCTCCTCGAACGTCTCAATCGAGTGGCTTTTTTTATTAACATCGTTTTGGAAACTGGTTTTTGTATATAGGTAGGTATATATCTGAATAGTAGCCGTCCTATAAGAAAATGTGAATTTTATTATAATGAAAACGATTTCCCTTACAGACTACGCACATAAAAATGTCATCGGTTCACGGAACACTATTACTATTACTATTTTTATTTTTGTTTTGATCGTAACCTACATTTTTACAGCTATAATCAATTCAATTATCTTTTTCGATATGTTTTCAAAGCATTTTATGAAATGCCAAGTTATACTATTATATTGACCTCTACTTATATTCAACTGTATAAATGGCAAGCTTTATTAATATTGTATACTTACTTCTAATTTAAAAAATAACTAGAATATGCACCTATAATTACCACGTGTTACATTTATATAGTAGATTTTATATATACTGCAGAATGCGCGTAAAATTAATGTTACAGTCAAGTACGGTACGAGTATCATAAAACCACAAACATAATTTGTACTTTTTGCAAAATGCTAGCGACATATATTTTAATTATTTTTATTAGGTACTGTGGTGATAAAAATAAATCGTACTTGATATATCATTAGCTTAATTATTAATTAATAGTTTTTTTTTATAGGTAGGTAATTAATTTTCTGCTGACCTTTATTGATTAATCATCAAACAATATACTTTAATTTAGAAATCTATATTTTTTTTATCTGTATAAACATCTTAATAGTTTAATATTTCTTTATCTCAAAACAGTCAAAACTGAATACGCTGCACAGTAAATACGATGGGACTATATTATGTGCTTATACTATGTAGGTAAATGTATTATAACTTTATAAGTAATGTAGTATTGTGGAGTAGCTGATAGGTATATAATAATTATGTGTAATCAAATAATCAAAATACAAACACAGTGAAACAACTATGTCATTCTTAAAATAGTTATTTTTCTTTTTTCTTTTGTTTATATTAGTATCGTTATTCCTGACAATACAACCATTTAAACAGTTGACAATTTGAAATAAAATCATAATTTATACTTTTATAGGTAGTTCGTTATGGTACAATGAATAGTAGGTATCGTAATAATAAATTATGATATTTAATTAGATGAAAAACTCGATTAAATGGATTACTACATGCAAAAAATGTATTAGAATAAGTAGGTATACCCGGTTACAATAAAATATTTTACAAGAAATATGATAATAATTTATAGCTTATTTGTAATGCTTCAAAAATTATCATTAACAATAGGCAGTAGATATTATGTTTTATTCGATCTAAGCGTTGTATGGAACTAAACTGATAATGCAGGTAGTAAGAAAAAAATTATGTTTTTTTATTCACTTTACGGTTTACTGGTTAGTCTTTCATATAAAATGGTCATGCAACAAAATATAATGTTAAAAGCCATACGTTCAATTTTATGCTTAAAACATAGTTTGCTACAACAAAAACATACCTACCTATGGAAAATATGTATATAGGTACATAGTACATGCATGTGTAAGTGTGTGTACAGTGTACAGAGTAGGCGACTCGTCTATTGACTTATCAGATGGCATTTTTTTTTTTTAGATATCAATCAATTTTATAGGTAACAAACTAATAAATATTTAGTATTGATACGTGACATAATAGTGTTCCGTGTTTGCAAAACATATTCAATTTAGAAAAAAATGTTACAGTTATAAATTATATTATATTATTGGTATAGGAATCGGAATAATAGTAACCTCTATAGTAGCTTAGTTATAATAGTTATGTACTACTATAATAAAAGTACTTAGTAGTTGGTAGGTACTTACGTTTATACTTTTAGAATCTTAAAATTTTAAGTTTTAAAATAATGTTAAATAATATTTTATTGTGAATAATATTTCAGAAATAATCTCACATCGTTAATATGTGTAATTAATGTTGATAATATAATGAAGTAAGTGACGCTACTTCAATCTCAATGGCCACTATACTACAATATTACAAGCCACCAAATTATCGAATTTTACTAAACAATCGTTAAAAATAATTAGAAAAATTAAATGTGATAGGTACTTAACTTATTCTACCAAAATTAAATTTGGCCTACTGAGTGTCTGAGTTAAAAACTCGATAAATCACTGGTTCTATCTGGACATGAAAATGAGTGATTAAAATGGTTAAAAAAAATTTAATGAACAGCTCATCAAACATTTCACAATGGTTAAATTTGGGTAACGATGATTAAATTATTTACTAGATCAAGGTATAGGTACTGATAAATCGGCTTGTACTAAATGTACATGACAAATGATAAGATAAATTCAATAACATGGTATATGTGGTTAATATTGTGAGTAAAATATTGTATAACCTCTCTGGATACCAAAAGCTCACCAAAGATACCATAACCAATTGCAGCAATAGATTTTTATGCGTATATACGCGAAAGTGTGTTACCCGCCTTAAATGTATTTAACATGTTCATCCTATAATAATTTATTGTTCACAGTTAAATTATTTGACTTCTAATAATAATGTTCAACTAGGTATATCTACGCATTTGAAATATGAAAATTTTCTATAAGATTCAACTGTATTATTGATTAACTTAATTTAATTTAAAATTCAAATTTTTGTTCTTTTTTTTTTAATTAAGTATTTTATCAAATGACAAATACTTACTTTAAGTTAAAATAAATCATTTTACTATTTTTCATTCAATTATTGAAATTTCAGTTGGTTTTTTTATCATTTTAACTAATGTTGTGAACATGTACGAGTGAAGAAGGTAATTAAACTTATTAAACTATTGTATATTTATATCATCTTATACACATATAATGTAAATTATGACATACCTAGTTATGTAGTTAGGTACGTTTAAGTAAATTACATAAATACATAATATATAATATAGTTTGTAAAATACCCTATACAATAATTTCAAAAAAATAATAAGTTTTAATAAAATAAATTAAATAAACAATATTATGTATATATTCTATAGAATGTATATATTATAATATACATATTATAAGTATAAGGTACAAGTACCAAATAACGAGATAATATCAAAATATATTATTCAATATTGTAAAATATAAATGAACGTACGTGAACATAAAACTGTTTCGACTTGTAGAAAAAACTGAGATAACAAGAAAATTGCATAGTGCCGTAAAAGAGATGCAATAATTATTTCTGAACACATACTACGTCCTGTCAAATACATAATAATACTAGCACAATTTTATAACTGTTTTTTTCTTTTTATAATAATATTATCTTTAAACTATATTATTGTGTTATTGTTAGAGTACTGAGGGTATACATACTTCCTAAATTATTTTTCATACCTAAATGGTTCTTATTTAAATATTTTATTGATGAATTTTCACGGTAAAGGTAAAATCGTATATGTATATCAATATTTCTTTTCTTTCGACGTATGAAAAAAATACATATCTAAGGGTTCCTTTATAGATGTTATACACAATAATCTTTTATAATACTGAATCACGCTATAAAGTAAATAGGGTGTGTTACCAATCATGAAATGGCTTCTAATCTTGTGTAGACGTCACATGCTGAAGCCCAAAACCAATATAATATAGGTACATTACTCACGAATATTAAAATATACATTAGGTATAAAAAATATAAACATTATAAACTATACTATTGCGTAAAATACAATTTATAATCTATTAATATTCATAGTTTTAGCTTTTAGCTTATTCTTATTCCTAATACAATATTGATTATTAATTGTTAAATACTGAGGGAACCCGGACCAGTGGTGTTGTACTTAAACGCTATACTTACGATAGGACCAAGGCTGAAACTATAACAATTATAAATGATTACTAAACAAAAATGTAATTCATCTTTTTTAATATTAATAAAATATATCAAATATGTGTTGACTGTGTTGATGTTGCAACTATAAAAATTAATGATTATAATACGAGTACTTCCCTATAAATGTATGTAATTTTATATTTAGGGACTGTAAAAAAAAGTTTGGGGTAAAAATTACAAAAGGTCCCAAGTGTAAATTATTTATGTCAGATATCATACATATAATAATAATAATCACTGATGAAGCTAATTTTAAATTATAATACATAATAACATAATTCCCCAGTCTCCGAGTGCCTATTTATCTAACTAAGTAAACAATAAATATAATAATATATTTCCCATTCCCTCACAAACTATATACAATTCTACCTATATAGTATATTAATATAATATTTAGGTATTTTAGTATTTATATTCAGATAATTTTAATATTCGCACTGTTTATATTTTTTTATTTTCTTAGATTTACAAATATTTTACATCATAATATATATTTTTTGAGACCCATTAACAAAAATACATTTTAAACATAATCATTAACTTATAATTATTAATCACTACATTATGTAAATTAATAATTACACGCATATAGTTTATATAGATACCTAATTGATTATATGGCATGAAGAAGGCACGTTGCTGTTCCAATTTTAAACTTAAACGATGGGTAACAATCCAACCACCGTTAACTTAAATAACATTATATGTACCTGGAATACGAAAAATAATTGCTCGGATATTTGGCTTGTATATAGCTGAATAAAAATAATGAAATAAATAATAAAATAAAATGTTGGTAATTGAACGCCGAAGTTCTACTGTTATTATTGTCATGAACGTTGGACAGAATATATCCCGTTTATATTTTGTAAAACACGGTAAAATATATACATATTGGTATAATTGACTGGTCTCTCACAATAATTATTCCACACTCGCTAAAAATAACAGTACATAATCGTGTATTCATGCCTTTTCATGTAACTAAGGTTTAAGTCAATATACATAAGTATTACATGAGATATCAATAAAAAATTAATGTTTAGTTATTTATATATTATATGCATATCGAGAGAAATGTTACGTTTTTGTTTCACATTTAATGACAATTAAGTGTAATAGTGTCATAGTATCATAATATCATTGTAAAATAATGTCATATTGATGAGGTCTGAGTATTATAATATTTAATAGAAAAAGATAAATGATTAGATTTGAACCTTTTATTTATTCATGTATTGATATTATATTATGTACTTAGATTATAGACTATATTATATTATGTTATTTATGCTGACTATGTAGATGACAATATACAATATAAAACCATAAAATGTAATTAATAAATTTGGCTGTAGGTACATTTTTAACAAATTGCAGTTTAGTAAATTATCGATATCAGACGAAAATGATTTATTTATGTATGTAATGGTAGAGGTAAGACATTATTGTCGCGTAGAAAAAACTTAAAACAAAACGACTTTAAGTAGATTTAAGTACCTAGTGTATTGTAATAAAAAATAATATTTTTTACTTTTTAAACAAATTTATGTATAATTACGGTAGAAATGTCTACTCTAAAATCTTATTTATATTAAAATTTAATCCCGTATTTTATGTATGTGAAATTATATCGGATGGAAAAAAACCGTTCAATGCTCATATAAACACGATAAACCGCCAACGCTTAAAAAGTTTAAGATATTGCGGTTTTCTTCATGATGATGGTAAAAAAGAATTCTTTATGAAAACAGCAAGGACCGTTGCGTATAGAACGTATTAAAAAAATAAGAGTATGTACTCAAATAGCCTTTTGATAATTGTGACGACCCGTGCTGTATCTTCATCTGGTTGGTAAACGTTCTCGTATAGGTAGATAGATAGGAACAGAATATAGATAATATTATATAGTCTTGCGAGTGGCAGCTCTCTGAAAGTCATCATTTCAAAGGGTGCAGGTGGCTGGGTAGGGATGGAATTTTGTGTAAAGGTGTATGTGTAATGTATGTGAGTGGGTATAAAGTACACACATAAATGCTTGAGAACTCATAAAGAAAATATTCCCAGTGTGTGGCGAACTGAGACGGTGAATGTTACAGCAGTTATAGTACACAAACACGATTGCACACGACGGGAAACGTTTTAATAACGGTCGACCAATGTTTTGAGACCGTGTAATTACCGTAAAAACAAAGAGTGTTTCCGACTCACTGCTATTCGGAATTTCACTTTTATACAATGAAAAATTAACAGCAATATGTGTAGGTAACTATTTATTTTTTGTAGATTTTTAAAAGTCTACTTAGAAGATTTAAGTGTACATTAAATATATGTTCACCAATCATGAAGCATACTCCGCGCCCCACTTTTTCTTTAGTAATTAATTTATTCAAATTTTGATTTTTAAGTAATACTTAAGGATTATACTTCTAAATACTTAGATATGATATTTATCCTATTTAAGGAGAATTCTATGACTGCAATACTAATTTTTTCTAATGTAAATGTTCTTTTTTATATCAGTTGAGAACTATATTTTAGTTTGTCATCTAGTAAAACAAACGCATAATTATCTTAATAATTATTATACATAATAATATATAGTATGTATAGTATTATATTTTCTGCAGATGACATTTGAATAAAAAATGAACGAACTTATTTGAAAAAAACACTACCCAAACAATATACATATATACAATAAACAACAATTCATAAAATAAAAATATACGCGTGATAGTACCCTACCATGTGGAATGAGGACCAAAATACGGTTTATCAGCATCTATTTCACAGATATCTCGAACGAATTCAACTCAATCGGTGTCGAGTTCTCTAAACTCTAGGTTCGTAATATTATATTGATATTCTTAACAATCTTAACACTAAAATATCATCGTACGCTTACATGCGTTTTGTTTGTTTAATTGTATATAGGTATATACCGTCCGAGCACGGTTGAGTTATGTACATACAATAACCCAAACTATATAGTATATACATACCTATTATCAGTACCTACTCGATCATACATTTTTATTTAAAATACAAATCATACAAATTACAAAGCAATTCAAAAGAAAAAATAGAAAACCTTTCAAATGTGTTGCGTTATTAGAAAAAATATTTTAAAAACTCTGATTTAGTTTGCCATTTATCTCCTGTCGACTGTTCGTGTATTATATTATTATGATATTATCATTATGCAATTTCTGAAATAACAAAATAGATATTGCAGTATAAAATAGAAAAATTTAACAATAATTTAAACATATCACGTGTATATATTACATTATAGTAGGTATTAAGGTATTACTATTGTTTAAGTATTTAACCTATAATTCGCAATAAAAGGTCTTGTCCTTGTAATAAAATGGGAAACGTAGTAATTAAAAAAATAATAAAAATAATCAGTATCGTGTGCAATAATAATATGTTTATATAAAATAGTTATTAAAGAAATAGTTTTGTACACTATAGGTTAATAGTTTTATTTCGATATTTCCTTTTTAAAATTAATATTTAATATTGAAAATAATAAAACGACATTCCAGTAGATCGTTTTTCTATTATAAGTTTATTAGTACTTACTATAGTTTTATGATAGTCTTAAATTTAATCCAAAAGTATTTTTTTGACAAAATATCTTTGATTTTATTGTACACTAGTTTCACACGTGGATAATAAAAATAACTAACAACAACACCGTATCCCTAATACAAATTACTACTGTATAATATTGCGTACACATACGACGTAATATTATATTATTATAATAACAGCCATGTTATTAACTTAATAACTTATTATAGTAAATACAGTTTAAAGGCATATTTTATCTTTAAATAGTACTAAAATAAACTATATATGCTTGTAATCTTCATAGCCATATGCTATGAGTTCCCTAAGGGAACTTAAGCAAATTCTTCAACCCTCCAACCTACATCTTTCCAAAAGTTAATTCAAAATGATGATTAAAATCGGGAATATCCAGTATAATCAAATCCATTCTGGAAATTGATTTGAAATCAAATTTATGCAATAAATGTAATACATTTAGATACAATATCCTATATATGTCTAACCCGTTTACCACAGTAATATATTATGATGCACATATTTATTTTAATATAATAATAATACCTATAATTTTTATATCCAAAATACTAAAAAAGACAGTAAATTGCTTATATATTATCAATATAATTATCGTAGAGGGAAAAAAGTTGAAATTACTTTTAATAATTTTAATATGAAATATTGTATAATATATTACTGTATTACCTATACATAATATTACATGTTATTGTTATCTTAATTATATTTTCTTAACAACTCATTTTAAACATATTTAGTTCAACTCTACAGTATATCTCCAATAGTAACAATGCATTAAACTATTAAAGATATGGATAAATAAATTTTATAAGTTTTCATATTATATACTTATTGCTGGTATAAGTAGTATAAATATGTATATAATTACCCAAGAGTTATTCAACAATGCAATTAACAGTTTTAGTAAAAAAAAAAATATATATTTTTTCATTAAAAATATTAATTATAGGCATTTATAATTTTATTTTAGTTATAAAAAAAATCCATCAGAATAAATAACTATATACCTTCTATTTGACTAGTGTTATCTTATACTAAATATTTTACTTTACCTAGTTATGGCTCTATTCGAAAGTGAGTGCCTTAAATCAGTTACTCGAATGTCAAGGTTTCATGTTAATTACTAACAGCATTCTATACATATCTTAAGTCTACAGATATATAATTTATAAAAGCATACAACTCTTAGAATAAGAAAAATATAAACAATAGACAAAATAACTTAACTTTTTTAAACAAGTTTATTAAAAGATTCCAATCAACAATGATGCTAATTTTAACCTTAATTTCCTGCCAAAGAGTTGTATAAATTGCAACATTAGGTATTCAGTATTTAGGTTTTTTTTAATATACTGACATTGTAATAGTTGGTATAACTCATACATTTAGTTAACTAATTTACACAATATACGTGTACATTTTATACCTATATAATGTATTGTATTCCTCACTAAAAAAAAAACATTTAATATTCTCAATATAATTTAAAGTTCTAGACTAAAAATGTATACAAAATATTTACATAATTTATAATAATAATAAGTGTTTAATAATTAACTGTTAAATAGGATTTAATGTATTTTAAATATTTGAAAAAACTATTTTCGAAAAAATGTGTACCTAGTTGATAAATTTATATAAATATAATATTATGATAGACTATAGAGTATAATATAATATATTATTATTTATTTTAATAATACAAATATTTAATATATTGTTAAAACAATCGCATACGTCTAAACTATTTTTTAAATTAAAATTATATAACTTGAGCCTTGAAGATGTCTCACATTAATTTTTTTATAGGGTTACGTTTTTAATGAGTAGATACCTAACTAAACAACGTCTAGTTATTGCAACTGTAAATACATTTACACTGCTGCAATATATACCTATATACATATGGGAATGTTCCCACACATTTTTGAATTTGATATATTATGTACATAACTCTTTTTTCTATGTTATTTTTACTCGGACAATTTCCAGTTACTCAACATTATACTGACGAATCGTGTATATTTTCAGATTTTGTTGAAAATCATAAATGGATAACAAAAAAACATCGTAGCAGCAATGATATACCAACAGAAATATGACCAGTGATCCTCACTTCCTAAAAGCCCTTAAGAGACATCCAGACAGGAGAACTTTGCAAGTATGTACCTAACAAACCTATTGAATTGTATTATACTATTATAATATTTGTGTTATTTATTTACTACTATTTATTTTAATTTTAGATAAATAAAAATAATAATTCAAATTATTAGTTTCTGATTAAAATAAAATATAATATAGTAATTAGTAAGTAGGTATAGTAAAATAAACGCATATCATTACATATAAGTTGGTAATTTTTTCATATTATATCTTATTTAGTTATATTATGTTATAATACCTGCACAATTATTAAAATCACAATACTTAACCTTTTGACAATTTCACTTATAAATGTAGTGCTTAAATAGATATTATAATATATAATTATAGATTATCAAATATTAATACATAATATTATATTGACTACCTATTTAATTAACGATTAACAAATTTTAAGTAATTTAAACTATACATCAAAAATGTTTTAAACAAAATTTAATATTTATTTTTGTATACTAATATACTAATACATTACCGTTATTAATACGATGTGAACTAAAATTTTAAATTTTTCACAACATCGTTTTTGGTTGTTTCCGTACGATACCAAACAGTAAACAGTATAAACGCGTAATATACTTATTTTAACGAACGTTATATCGTCATCTTCAGTATCTGTATGGTATAATATAATCGTGATTTTTACAGCACAACTTAATCAATTTAATGAAACTTTATATACAATTAAAATAATTTAAAATATTTTCATACATTTTATTTTTTGATTCAGTGTATAGTGAAAACATGTACGTATGAGCTATAGATTTTATAATTGTATTTTTTTTCTGTCTGTCATTATCTTTTGGAGCAGTAAAAATGCTTAGCTTTTTTAATTTCAATTAATTTGGTTGGTAATTTGCAGGGATGTCAAAAGTAAAAATTCCAAATAAGTTTCTTAATAAGTAGGTAGTATTAAAACAAAAACAAAATTAGGAAAAAGAGAATTTTTACTCAAAATCAGTTTTCGATATAGATAAACAATTGTTTTTCTTTTATTGTTGTAATTTAAAAACGAATAACAGTATCGTTAGATAGATTATATATCATCATTCATCATTTGTATGAATACAGGTAGAACACATGCTACTCGTGTTCTAAAAATTGTAATCTACCTCAACTCACAAGTCAATAAATATAATTATATATTAAATAGGAAATATGAAATACAAAATATTAATATATTAATATATTTATCAAATATACTATAAAATTATTCTCTCAATTTTTATATTGGCTATTGGTGCATAAGCAGAATACAGAGTGCCTACTCATTTATTACAAAACAATAAACGGTTCAATTCGATTCAATAGTGCTTCTCCGTTATTTGAATTGAAATTGCAAGATGAATGGTTGAAGTTTATACATCTATCAAAGAATTTAATATATGATGAGTTTTTAAAAGACATGAAAGCAACCTTTTGTAAATTAATATAGTAATATTTTTTTTGTTGAACAACTTTTATATTCTGAAAAAAAAAGTGATGAATGTATTGATCCTACAATGATGTGTATGTTTTTTTGTGTCTGTGAACACCAAAACATGTTGAAATAATTCTTTAAATTTAAAACTTCAGGGATGGTTTCCTGTGACAAATTGAATATCCATGGTTATAATAGAGGTCAAAAGTAAAAGGTTTCCAGTAGTTTGCGAAAAAAATCGGTAAAAACCACAAAAAAGTAACAGAATACAGAATTTTTTTTACACAAAACCAGATTTCGACAAAATCAATTTTTTTATTTTGTTGTAACTCAAAAACGAATCACTAAATACTTTTTTAGTATTTATATCTAAGGTCAAAATATTCGACCCAAAATTTTCCATACTTACATTGTTCTTAAAATAACTATAGAGAAAACTTGAGCGTCATTATAGGAAAAATGTAATAAACGTCTAAATTTTACATTTTTACGAAGTCGCGTAACGATAACGATAATGAAATGATTTAAAATATGTGTACTACTTATTATTCAAAAAGTTTAAGCCGTAAATTTCATCAGTTATTGAGATTGTCATTTACTTAACATAATTCAATTTTCAAAATATTTCGCTTATTTTAAGGCTTTTTATTATTATGCATATGAAATATTCGTTTTTTTTATTAATGTTGGTAAAATTTTTTTGACTATGTCAAAATACTTGAAAGTTTAATACAAAGCTCTTCTTATGAAGATTTTTATAAGTTAGTCTAATATAGTAATTTAAAAATTGTTAGAATACATAGGCACAATTTTTTTTTTTTATTAGTAAAAATTATGAATATTTCAAATTATTTTGTTGTAAACAATTTATAAAAAAATGTGTATAATGTATAAGTAGCTAAGAATTTAAAATTTAATATAAGATTTTTTATAAGTTTGGTTAATTATAAAAGGAATTGAGCGTTGATCAATTAAAAATTTACAAAATCAAAAATTCACGCGTAAAATAATGATTTACGATTAAAGAGTTTTAGATTTTTAAAGAAAAGTTGTAGAAAAGAAATTATTTCTTTTTTTTACAATACAATGTAAGTAACAACTTTACATCGAAGATATTTAATTAATAAATTTTATTTTTATAACAATAAAATTGGTCACTAAAAAGTGTTTTTTTAATATAGATAAATTTTATTTTAAAGTACCTTATAAGTATAAAAACCTATCATGATTGAATGGTTCGTGACCACAAATAAATTAAACCATGGATAACTGCGGGTCCGACTAATCTTGGTTGCCATAATTTTACCAAGCAAATCCAGAAGCACCGAAATCAGTAGATTAAATTAGATTTTAAACATTACTAATTATTATATAGGTATTAAAAATAAACACATTTTAAAATAAATTTTAAGTTGTACTTAAATAAAACAAAAATTTAAAATTTAAATTTTTGCCTAAACTGGGTCATATAGGCTTCTCGAAAACATTTCTTTGAGACATCAGTCGCGATATACTATGTTAAAAATAAAAACCACTGTCAGTCCCGGTCAAAAGTCATTAATAGACCGGTAATAGCTATTTAATAATTAATCGTAATAATTCATCATTATATTTTAACATTAACTGTTATCTTTTTAGGATCTTCAAATAATTTACTATGGACTTCAAAGTTTGGAAGCTTTGTATACCTATAGAGATTCCGCATTGCGCACTCTATGCAAAACTGTCAGATATGAATACCACGAAGCCAACGATGTATTATACTTGTAAGTATGGGAATTGGAAAAGTTTTACATTTTTATAATTGTATACACTAATACACTAAATCACTAGAAATAATTTTAATTTAATTTTACAATAAAAACATACGTATCTTATATTTCTCGTAAATTTTTCTAAACTCTGATTACATTAATGATTGATTAAAATAAAATAAAACAATACATTTTAATTTTTTCAAAAAATAATTTGTTTTTGAACCAAAATAACATAACTCTATACCTATTATAGTATTCACCTGACTACCCATATTAACTCAGTAAAAAGTTCGTATTCTGTGATTCACCTACCTTGTTCCACTTTATGTCTCCGTATTATCCACCAAATAGCCACAAAGATAAATGACTATATGGCTATTATATACATGACATAAGTACTATACTCGTTTCAAATTTCAAACTGATTATTGGAACTTATATATAGTTAAACATTACATTAGGAAATTATTAGAACCCTTTAGATCATTAAATATCCAACATTTCACTCGGGTCCATATCCCCAGCAACCATATTTTCGTGAAATGGTAGACTTCTACAAATTTAAGTAATCACCTACATATACTTATGTCTTATAAGACATATTGTTAGCTCTTACAAAACATAGTGCTAACTTCTAAAAAAGATAGTGTTGACTCTTACAAAATTAAAATTTAATATTAAAAAAATAATTTTTACAGAAAATAAATAAATTCTAAACATTTACTTAACTCAAGCAATAATTGTCTAAACAATATACTTAACGATGAATCAGTTACAAATGGACTACGTTATCGGCAATAAATGCTAATTCGTTCGGAAATTTCCGATACGAATAAAATTAATTATTTTTTTATTAATATTTGACAATATTCAATATCATAGTATCGTTGAAAAAAAAATTAAAAATTAAAATATTTTGTACTGTAGTTATACATCGGTTTGTACTATTTAGGTATCTATGGACGCGATAAGCATTCTACCTTTTTGGCAAAAAAGAAGAGATTGTAAACATTTCATCTATTTCGAAAATTATTGTAATACATTAATACACAGCGTATAAACAAGTTCCATTCAATAATGTTAATAAAATATTTTTTCATATTATTTATTATTTTCTAGTTTATTATCATTCTTAGCTTTTTGAGCTTTTCAATTTCAAAATCGTTTACACGTGTAAAAATGTTGAAGTGTAGAAGATTACAATATCTTTTATTTGGAGGTAAAAAAGTCTTCGTGTAGGAATTTGCATTTGGCCCTATTTTCGGTTTTATTCTTTTATTCTACTAGACCTATGCCAATAATTTGTGAATCTACTATACCTAAATACCCACCTATACTTGTAAAAAAAGGTTCGTTAGTACCAGATACATGCCAAACATGTACCATTACCTACAGTCATCATATAGTTTTTTGGTTTCGATGCCAATATATTTGTGCAGTTATTCAAGATACCTATTTATTTCTACTTTCTAGGGACGTTAAAAATGTCGATTTTGCAATTTAATTTTTCAGTTTTCATGCCCACTAAAGTTTGTGTACAAAATAAAAATGTATCAGGCTTAAGTACAATGTACATTGTACATAATATAATTAAATTATTCCCACAAATATTACCTAAAAATAGTGCTTGCGTCAAGGTACAAAATTACAATGTTTACAGAAAACTTTTAGAACAATCCAAAACAATATACGTACTCGTATGATACCACAACCACATACTTTACCTACGAAGCATGGACTCTACATAGACAATATGAGTAATTCAATAATTTCATAACTACCTGTACGGCTGTACATAAATTCGATAACTACATTTGAAATTGAAACTTTCATAAAATATACATAATTTAGTACTTAATTACAATATGAAAGTATTTCATAACATGCTTCTATGTTATTATTACCATTGAGTAGACACTTGTAAAATAGTCAAAATTATACAGAATAACAATATACTTACAGACTCGGTAATTTGTATTTCTGAACTCGTTATTTTTCGTTATTATACCTTATGCCTTTATAAATTATAATATTATTTTGTTGATGTTATTGTTCAAGAATGTTGTGATTGTACTTGAAATAATATTTGTATGTTTGGATACAATTTTACAGTGACAACTGAATAATTTTTAAAAAGTATGCAATGTATATTTTTGTACAATATTTTAAAATAAAAATTCGTATTTATAAAAAACCGGATCAAGTGCTGCCATCTATGCGTTTCTAAACAACTATAATTTCACATTTTAGTTCAAATATTTGCGTGTAGATAGCGATCTGCCTTCAAAATACGTTTTTAAAATATTTATCATTAAGAATTCGTATTAAGTAGTTAGAATTGTTAATTGTTATTTCCATAATTTTAGAAATAACCCAGCACTCTTGTACCTCTAATAAACTTATACACTTATATCTCTCAAATCGCATTAGACTTATATTATACAACTTACATATTGATCAACACCGCACAATATTCCATCTAATTCGTAAATTTATTTTAATTTATAAGCGTATAAGTATAACCTCACCTCAGTGGCTCAGTAGCTCTATTAAATAATAAATGTATAAAGTTGAATATGATTCAATGATTGTAATATTTTTACTGAACATTTTCCAGTACTGGAGAGTTGGCTATGTGTTGGTTTGTGTTGCTGTCAGGTTCCGTGTTCATTGACGGAAAACTGTTCCTGCCCACGTCCAGGTAAGATCTTTAAATACTTACTCAATTAAAGCACATAAGTATTTTTTTTAAACTGATAAAATCAAATTTTTGAAATTATTTAATGAATATCTGATTTGAAACTTTTACAAAATATTAGCATTTTCTATAGATGATAGGTATATGTTTTTGAAATGTAATACAAGGTTTCTAATACATTTTTCATAAACAGGATTCAATATTTTATTATATTTTAATTTAAATATCCAATAGATTCAGTCAAATTATTACAGACGAATGTCAAATTTTGATAAAATTGGTTATTTAAACGAAAAAAAAATGATTTAGTTCAAAATAAAAACGATTTTAGTTTTTTTTCATAGCTATTCACAATATTAGGTAAATTTAATGAATTGAAACTTGTCATCATTAAATCTGTATAACATGTATTGCTATTTTCTATGTCCTGTGAAATTTTCAAATAATTTTTACTAATTTCATGTTATTTAAACCATGAACCTATTCCATCCATTTTATGGTAGATACGCGTTTTGATTTTTATATAAATAATTAATTTCAATATATTTGATATACTATAATTATTAATAACTAATAATATAAGAATTTTTTTACGAAAACTAATTCTACAAACAATACTAATAATGGAAAAATTACTAATGATAATATGAATAAATTATAAAATATCATTATTCATTAATAATAAATAATAAAGACTGACGCTGCATTTTCCGCTCTTGATCGTTTTCCATGTGCAATGATTTATCATCAAATTTAAATTTAACACATCCATTACCATTTACAGTGACCTCTACTCAATGACGAAGTATGTTTTAAACCTACTAAATATAACAGATCAAGTTCCCGAAGTTTTTTTAGGAGAAAAATCTTACGTGCCATACATTTCTTTGCAGTGTCATTCATTCTTCTGATTTTATTAAACCGTTTTTCAGTCACTGTTTTCTAAAAGTGTGTAATATCCAGTGTCGGATCTAGCATATTTGACGCCCGGGGCTAATAGAAATTTAGCCCCCCTATATTGTATTAGTGGTACGGGTTGTCAACAATTATAAGAGCGCCCTTATACCAACAGCGCCCTAACCCGCGCCCGGGGCAAGGATACCCACTTGCCCCCCCCTAGATCCGGCACTGGTAATATCTAAACTAACCATAATTACAGGAAATGATTTTATTATAATATTTGTACCGATGTACATTTTCGAAGCTCATTCTACAATGAGCATACTACAAACCCACAAAACGCGACACCCGCTTTTTAGGGGCGAATGTAAGTTCCCACACAAGATATAGCAGGTAAAAATTACCCCTGGGTATGCATACGTAAGTCGCCACTAAGTTCCCACACGGAAAGAATAACACCGATACGTGAATTCCCACACGAAAAAAAATTATACCAAACACTAAGGCTGGGTAAGTTAACGAATTTTTTTAACTCGTTAAGTTAAGTTATTTGAAAATTCCAGACATATAAGAATGTTTATTAGATAGCTTTTCTTTATGCACAAGAAAATTACTGGGGAAATATAAAATGATGCATCAAAGTAACTATAGCTATCAAAAAAACCTACTTTTCTAAAAATACCATTCAAAGATTTACATTATTCTTTGGACTAAAATTAACTTGAAGCTTACGCGTTAATCTTATAAAACTAACTTTTTAAGTTAAGTTGAGCTTTCGCAATAAACCAAATAAAATTTGATTTTTTCTATTATTATTATTATTATTTTACACCTAAAAAAATTAAATTGGTTTTTTTTTATGCAATACAAAAACAAAACAAATTTTAACCACAACAATGACGTTTAAATTGTCATTCCTAAGTCTTAATAAAGTTTGTGTTTGGTATAATTTTTTTTCGTGTGGGAGCTTACGTACAGGTGTAATTTTTTCCGTGTGGGAACTTACGTATGGGTGTATTTTTTGTGAGGGAACTTACATAATATGTACCCGCTTACCTGCTATGTTTCGTGTGGGAACTTACTAAACCCCTTTTTTAGAGATTACCCACAGAGTCTATGATAAGAAGCACGTAGGTACTATATTATTCGCAGTTTCTTTATTGGAATAAATGGTTTTATATAATTACCTTTACGATCATTACTTAGGACTTATAGTATTTACATATAATTTGTTTGGTTAGGTAAATTTCAATATATGTATCCCTGGACCTTGATAAAACATAGCTGTACGACGGTTTATAGTGGTTTCATTAACTTCACACGCCACACATATTACATACTTAAATAAGACTTAGTAAAGGTACATCTATTCAGCTAGTATAGGTCATCTAAAAACAACTTATCGATTCCACTACTTTATCCAAACAGACAAAAATTAAGCTTTCCGAAAAAAATTCTATTTTTATTTTACTTATAAAGTTAAAATTAAGTATATGTATAGTTATTATGATACGACTTGAAATAATATTATATTGGATACACGATAGATATATGTATAATACTATATTGTGTAGCTACATAAATTTTTTTTTTAAATACACTAGTGTCCAGTATTATATAGAAATAATGATTATTATACCATTTTTATTTTAATATTTAAATGATGGTGTATTAAATTTTAGATGCATCGTTAATATATGTATATCACTTGTTTTATATGCATGTAAGTTTTATTTATTTTCATGTAAGTATTTTTGTGCTTGATTGTTTGAATTATTATTTGATATTTCTAAGAATATTAGTTACATAATCAAACCAAATGTATTAGTTAAGAATGAAATAGAATGACCATAGACAAAAAATGTTTAGTGGAAAAATCGATAAGTTAAATTTAGACTACCCGTACGGCCGTACTGAGTGTATTGGCCGAGTCCATACTGCAGAATTTATGCTTATTGGCGAAATCAATAGGTAGACTTCTAAAATCAAAATAAAACAAAAATTTTTTAGGTTTTATATTTTTAAATAATTTATAAGAAGACTTATTAGCACTCGGATTAATGCATTTATATTTTCATTCATATTATTTTCGAGTATAATATTTGTAAACAGATATACTGCAAAATATGAATATTTTAATTTTTTAAACACAAAACTTGCTTCTATGTATTAAAACCTTATACTCTTGCTTACAGTCTATAGATTTAATTTGTATTATTTATAGGTTAAAATATATTATTTGTACTTTACTGACTCAGTAACTTTTATATACCTACTTTCTCGTTCGTCGAATAATGATTACCGCCGAGACAATCTGAAATTCTAAAAGCATTCGAGCCTCATTGACTGAAAAACAATTAATAATTTAACACCAAAGATTATTTTTGATATTTTATTGGTTATTTTTATTATTATACGAGTAACAAACAAATAAAACTAAATGTCACCACTTCAAAGAAAACAAATTATTTTTCGTGATGTATGAAGATTAGTAAAATACAAAATTCTTTGTAATATATGATTTGCCTCCAGGTAGCATTTCCTTAACATGGCACTGGCTTGTAGCCAACATTTTGTCTACATTATAAGCGTATAGGTTTAATTTCAATTTTAAATTCTTTACATGTGGCCGCTTGAAAGGCTGTATAATTGTTATGCTAAACAGACAAAAGGAAACATTTTAGTCTCTTCATACCACTATTTAGCTTACCTAGTCACTTAAAATATATATTTTTTTTAAATTACAATATTTTCACACCTCATTTTATCAACACATTGCACAAATGCTTACCAAAAAAATTAAAATTCATAACAATAGTAAGTAAATTTTGTTTTTTATAAATAAGATTCGAGCTACATCTGACTATGATGAAAGCCACGAATTGGCCACCCCTAATATGTATCATATAACAATAGTAAATTACTATACTCGTATGCTTAGATTTTGTCTCAGCAGTGGAAAACGCCAAACAGTTTTTCTTATTCTTTTTTAGAAGAGTTGAGACACAGAAGTTATTTTTTATAAGCTATATTTTTAACTAATATGAATTTATATGCGATATTAACATTTTGATATACATCCCAAAGTTAGGTACATTATTTATATTAAATAAAATTAACTAAAATTTCTTTATGATATTCAATAAAATATAATATTTGAAAAGTTGTATAGTTTTTAAAATATTAAATTAAATAAGTCAATAAGTTCTGGTTTATACAAACAGTTAATATTAAAAAAATATTTATAATTAATTAATACATTTGTGATTAATTATTAATCATATTATATTATGTGTATCTATATTTTTGTATATTCCGTGCAATTCATATAAAATGGACTTTTAATTTTTCGACAAATCTGTTCATCATGCTGCAAAATAAATTGATGATGTATTTTAAAATGTATTACATAGTTTTTAAGGCGTTAATTATAAAGAACATTTATTTTTCATTAAATATTTACTTTGTGAAAATGTCTATTGAACATCACTGGATCATCCTTAAATGTAATGTTTTATTATTATTTAATTTAATGCGTAATATTTTCAATTTACTAAAGTTTTTTTTTTTTAACATTTATTGTAGCAAAGTTAGTAATTAAAGTGCCCTGAACAATATTATTTAGACAATCTATTAGGGTTAATTTTGTATACTATTTTGAATTTGAATAATAGTATTTATCGCTGTTTTTTTCATAAATTATCAAAAGTGTTAAATAGTTAAATACTCGGTAGTTAACATTATCAGAGTTATTTTTTATGATAAAAATAACTTATTTTAATATTTACTAATAGGCAATAAATCATCTCTATGTACATGCAATTAGAAATACAGTTTATTATTATTTATTTTTAATTTTTAATTTCTATTGAATTAGTATTTACTTTATATAGTAGCTGTAGTATTATAATTTAATTTTAATACAAAGAACCTAACATTATAAAATATGGAAATAAATCAGAATATTTTATTCAACATAAATCAAGTAATAGATATATTATAAACTATATTTTTAGAATTTTATAAAATTATTTTCTCTTATCCGGTCATAATATTACGTCCTGTAACTCCCTCGATAAATACGTAAAATAAAAAACGCCCTAGCACACACTGTCACCGATATATTCTTTTTTTATTATGTACATATAACTGATAAGTACAATTATGCGTTTCGATGTTTTGCATTCTGTTTATTATTTAAAATGCAAATAATAAAAATCGATTATAAATCAATAATAAAATTATGTATAAAACTGCCACGCAGTTGTAGGTAAACAAAAAAAATATATTAGTTAATTAAAAATGTATTTTAATATTTGTATGAATATAAAATGCTGATTTTGTACATTTTTAACAATGCTCAATATATTTTTTACTCCGTCGTTTGGTCTGATTGTCTCAAAAACCGTTTGATTCATTAAACGATTAATACCAATCGGTTTGTACTTATTATAATGCGGCACAAGTTAAACACTTAATGATTCCGACCAAGCATCCCCTTAACGTGACGTGATACTCTTACAATAGAGACTTGAATTGGACTTAATTCTCGCCCACTTTTGGGGATCAAGACCCAATGCGGGTTCGGATTATGAATGATTTTAAAGAGTGCAAAAGAGGTCTGTGGTTCAGGCCAAAAAAAACGCCTCTGATAAACCAGAACGTTAATAAATGTTTTATCTTCGTCCTACGCCGTGTATATAGAACAGCGATTACTTGTCTCCTTATTTTTTTTCTACTACGTTGAAACAACATGTGGGAAGTAATATGGAACTTATTATTACACGTGTTATTTTAAAGGGAGTTATAAAAACAAAAAAGTACATTCACGGACACACGGAAATATTACTGACAAATAGACAAATATGATGTTGTAGGTATATAAATAATAATATGTATATACATACCATGTTAATTCAAATGTGGCATCCGTATATAAAAATACAATATTTATATTATTGCGCTACAACCGCTACAGGCATTCTTTAGGTTTATATTTTTTTAGATATAGATAGGTACATGATGTATTATAATTTATAATGCATAAATACTTTATAACTACTTTAATCCATATTTCGAAAAATATAAGCAGTAATAATTACTAAATGATTTTTATTTAATATTATTGTTATTATTATAGTTATAAATATATTATACAAAAAAAGAAATTAAATTTAAACATTTTTCAATGTTCAGTCTTCAGTGTTATTATACGACTATATTAGGTACTATATCATAGATTTGACAATTTCACATCTAGGTAATACTTCATTATCGCGGATTTTGTTTGTCCTACTTAAATTAATTTTTACTTTTGATAAGACGTTATAATTGATACATAAATATAATATTATGAATATTCTTGGAATGAATGATTTCCTAACTATAACAATAGGAATTTCGTAAAATTGGAATTTTACGGTACAAACTACAAAACATGATTATACTGAGTAGTTAAATTTTTCAGGAGTATTCATTGTATTATAACTACCTATATTATGTATGCAGTAGATCCTGTGGGTCATGTGGGATGACATTATAATATCCTATAGGAAATAAATTCAAAATACGTCAAACGATGGCGCAGGGTAAACGCCCTTATTAAATATGCAATATCCATTAAACCATCAGTAAATCTCATATTATTTACGACAGAAACCCGCAATAATATAATATACTCAAGTATACGTGAGGGGATGGTACTGCAGGCATACAATAGAACTAATATATATAGGTATGTTCTGTAATCTATGTAATTTATGAAGGCTGTCCTTATGTGGTTGTGTATGAGTTGTCCTAGAACCTGGGCCTCAAGCGACAAGCTTTTTTAATTAGATTTGGAGCTATGCATTTGAAAAACAAAAAAGGTGAAAATAGTTTCAAAAATTGTATCATAGAATTTAAAATTGTATAAAACAAAATAAGTACCTAAATAACTACCACTGTCATGTTATACAATGATAATAAAGCAAATATATGATGGGATAAAACTTTGTAGAATACAGTTATGAGTATTATTACAATGAGTTATATTTTTATAAAAAAAACCCTAGTTTATTTTTAATATGCACTAGGTACAGTACTCGTTATAGTCATAGCCATAATTTTCTTCTTAGAATACCCGCTGCTATAACTTATTTTGGTGTAATTTAAAGACTATTATACACATTTTTGTGTTTCGAAAATTCTTCCAAAGTTTGTTTATTGTGAATCAATAAATTATGAACAGTAAACAAATTGGGTAGGTTATCGAAATCGAAATCGCTTACTCAAAAATCCTTAAGACGACCCTTTACTCTAGGTAGTCCTGGTGTATGCTTACACCTATATTTTACTTGTATAAATGTAGAATTATATAGATATATAAATACAAGTATTCGTAACATATGAATAATCATTTCTATCATATAATATAGTAGTCATAATAAACTATTGTAAATATAATGTGTCATCAAGAATATTTGTTTGTCAACGCACGTGGATGTTATTGCTCCAGGTAAATATAAACAGAACGATGGACATTACAAAGAGATCGTTCTCAATCACAGTTGTAAGGATTGTTGATTGAGTCTGCGACATTTATTACCGGATACAACAATTCAATGTTTCAAAAAATCGAAAGTACACCACACGATTATAATATTATTATAACCGCAAGTTTTATCGAAAACATTTAAAATTTTTAGTTATTTAGGTAATTATCAAACCTAAAAATATAATATTTTATACATTTATAACATTAATTAATTACCTAATACAATATTAAGGCATTAAGCTAAAAAAACTAAAATCATTAATAGTTATTAAAACTTTCAATTAGTACCTCTAGGCAATAGGCATTTAGGTAGTAACTAGAGGATGACTTTACCTATAATTTGATACATTTTTGTATTTTGTTTATGTAGTAACCGCAAGTAATAATTGTGTTTTAGAAAATCCTGAAAGAGTTACTATTTACTATGTCTAATGACTAATGAGTAATGATCAACGATAATATTATGATGTAAAAATGTATAGATATTTGGCAGGACCTACATAAGTTATGTATAAGTATAGATTTTGTTATAGCTTCTATGCTGCGTGTTTTCTATGCATGGTGGGTATATTGATGCACGATAATTTTCTATTATTGTATCCATTTTTGATTTTAAAAGTGAAATTATTTTTGACAATGTACAAAAAATGTGAAGAATAAAATGTTTCCACTAGTAGATACATTAATAGATTTCGTTGTTCGAGATGTTTGGTATCGAATCGTTTATTAGAGCAATTATTTTCAATTTTCCATTTTTTTACTATGTAGTTAGACGGTAGTTTGACGTGTACACAGTGATACATAGTATGGTATATAATACATAGTAATTAAATATGTAGTACATAATAATCTAATTAATAAATTCAGTATAATTCACTACAGTCTCGAGATGATAACGCGGCGAACGCGGTGTATGCACATCGTCATTGTACAGTATAATAATATAATGTACAATAAAAATATTATATAGTGGCAGTTGTAGTAGTAGTAGTAGTAACTAGTAGTAGTAGTAGTAGTAGTAGTAGTAGGCGCGTCATCCCCGTCACGGTGCTGCGGCGTGTGCAACGTGCATACGCACGCACGCACGCACGCGGACGCGGACACCACGAGAAGGGGCCCTTTGGCAAATGAATGGGGCACGTTGACGACGTCGGCAGCGGCGGCGGCGGCGTGCCTTGTCCAGGTGGTGCGGTGGTGGAGTGGGACGGTGTGGTTGGCGTATCGGGGTGGGGATTCGTGGTAGGAACCACGGTCGGCGGCGGTGACGGTACGGTTTCACGGATCGCGCATCTCCCTCGACGCCGCTCCCGCCGACCGTCGGATCCCCACCGCCGGTCCGTCGCGCCCATCGATGCCGTTGCACGCACGCACGCATGCACGTAACGAAACGCGACGGATTATTGCGCACGCGCACCACCGAGAAATGCAACACCGAGAGTCCGACGGCGCGGCGTGTTGTCACACACCGCTCGCGCACACACGCACAGAACCGACGACTACGATCGCGTACACTACTACTACTACGTTACGTCGTCGTTGTTACTGTAATAATTCTCTCGGCAGTCTCTTATTGTTTTTATTGATCGTAGTGAACCGAAACAACAATATTCACGACGGAGACGTCGATGATATTTTCAGTCTGATAAAAATCCGAAATTCGTAATAATATTTAAAATACGACGATTATAATAGCATTATTATGATCATTTCAGCGTCCGTCTCCGGACTCGTTCCGACGGTATGCGCGTGAGTGTGCGTGCGTGCGCGCGTATTATCAAGTGGTAAAAAAAAAAAAAATAAATAATATTTTCGTTATCGTTATCATCGCGGTCGGGGCGTTCGTCGTGTCCGCCGCTCGAACATAATATTTAGTATTTTAGTGCACATTACACATCCGTCGTGTGCGGTACGTATCGTTTCGTTTCGTTTATTTTTTTTTTTTTTCCCGTTGTCCGTAAAATTCGCGATTTCCGTCCCGATCGTGTCGGTTTGTCCGTCGCGCGTATTTATAACCTAACAAAAAACTCGGCTTCGGCAGTGCGCGCGCGCGTTTGTTCTATGTTGTGTTATTATTATTGTTATGTGTGGCGCCGCGTGTGGTGATCAACACGCGAAAACAATGATGTTGGCCGCCTCGGCACAACAGCGACTACGACGGCGATAACAGAACGGTGAAAGGACTTGACGTCCGTGCGTGTATACATATATATCTCGATATTGCCGAGACGTATTAAACCTACACCTACCTATTTAGCTATTTGATTTTTTTCAAACTCACGATCCGGTATTCTGGACAAACGCCGATCGCCTTCGGAAAATGAAAGGTAAACCGTTTGCACTGTACCCACTTTTATAGTACCGGCTGTAATAGCCAATATTGGTACTACCGCTGAATTTTGCTTCGAATCGTATTACACAATTTTAAATTTCTATGCATTTCATACGTTAAGGATAAATAGGATAGGATTTGTCGTGTGCTCGCGCACGCGCTTCCTTGAACATGTATGTCGTGTGTATGTGTGTGTGTGTGTGTGTGTCTGTGTGCAATCGTCGATAGAAACAACAGTTTCGAACATCATTATTATTTTATTATTATCATCATCATTATTATTATTCACATACCAACAAATCGTCGTCGTACACAATATTATTATGTACGGTTCACCCGAGACAAACGACCAGTGACGACGTTAGGTACGCGTCAGTGATACGACGCATAGAACTGACGAACAATGTTGCTAGATTGCCGTCCACCATGGTGTTAATGCTATTCAATTCCCGTAGGTAACATCTTTAGCGGCGACACGTCCTCATCAGTGTGCGAGCAGGCGACAGACGGTTGAGCGGTGAACAAGTCGCTTGTTAATAATAGACCGCCGAACAAAACGATAGCATTACTATGTCACTAATTGTGGCGTGGATGGTTGGCAAAACTACGTGATACCATTAACGTGATAACCACCGTTATAAATAGGGCTAGCGTTATATTATAGCGAAATTAATCGTTAATAATGTTTTGTAATTGCCAAGAAAAAAAAGCATCTACTTAAATTCAGCCAATAAAATAAATACAATCATATTATATTGCGATTAAAAAACGAATTTATTTGATAGGCACCATATAAATTATTTCCATTAAAACTCTGCTTATGAGTACCCAAAGAACCTATCTACTAATGATTTTTCTACGTCGATTGATATTATGGACCATAGGTATTTCATATAAACTAAATAATTTTAACTATTTTCGAGACTGTTTTGCTCTACATTAACATTATGTTTGATATAGTACTGTTATTGAATATATTATTAATGTTTTGTATAATAATTATAGGTACCTAATTTACTTCGATAAAATTTCAATAATTCCAGTGTTCTAGTAATTGTTCTATCAATAAGCTCTCATTAATTATTTATTTCTGGCAGTAATAATGAAGTAGACATATTTAATACAATATAATAAAAATATGTGATGTATTCGTGAAGATATTGTAAAAACTAGCAAAATGCAAAAAAAGTTTATTTCATTGTAATCAGGCCATCAGGGGTACATGCTATACGCATTTATTTATGAGAATTATCTTTGTATCACATTCGCCACCAAAAATGTATTTGCAACAAAATTCTATCCTTAGTCAAATTAATATTAAGCGACGTGCTAGTGGTTTTTCACTCGATAGATTTGTTAATGTTTACAGGATTTTCATACGTATATGTTGTTAAGCGTAGATCAACCCATACACACCCAATTGTGTATTGTGTATTAAACTATTAACTATTAAAGCGTGCACAGAAAAATAGTATCATAGAAATCTTCATCCCGTTTGCTCGACTGTGGAATTCAATTTGAACAGTTTCAATGTTACATCATTGGTATTCATTGTGATATGATGGGCAAAGTTCAACCCATTCCTACCTATGATGTGTTGTTCATCATTGTCTACGTTGGCCTCGATGGTAGTAATATTATGTCTTCTTCATTATCATATACTAGATAATAGATAGGTACATTGTTTTGTTAGTTTTAGATTTTTAAATGTATATAACCCATAAAAGACAGAACTATATATATAAAAAAAATCAATAGTTTAACAAGAAATGTATAGACTACCATGGTATTTTATTGTGGATTAAATGCTACTAATCGCTTAAATCATTATCGTTGAACAATTTGTTTCGTTATACGAAACATGTGATTTTTTGAGACCAACATTTTTACAATAACCATTAACTCGTCTTATAATTTATAACATTTTTGAATTAATCAATGGATATCTCTCCAAATATCGATTAATACATAAATTATCAACTTACTACTAGGTACTTAATTGTTAATTAAACACACCATTATTTAAATATTTATCAATTGTCGAATAGGAGATATTAGTAAATTAATGGTGATGAATTATAACTTATAAGTAATAATTTAACTATATTTTCAATTGATTTTATCATATTTATATAATTTGGAATATTGTACTATACCTATCAATATATTTTTGGTGTTCGTTGTCCATAAATATGTGGAAACTTGTTGAACTGGTTGTAAAATAGTGAATATATTAACAAAATATTAATGTACAAGTTGAGTAGGTAGGTATTAAATTAAATTACATGTATATATTCACACATATGTGCATACATTAATTATACTATTGTATTTATTGAACTTGTGTCTTGTTTTACGTATTAGCAAGTTCCTTCAATATAAATTTGATGATAAGTGATTATCGATTACTAATATTTAGTTAATGTCTCAGTTAATGTATTTGACGATTCTCCCGTTTTACAATTATTACACTGAAATACTAAACTTGGGCAATTGTTCCCAAAAACGTGGTTATCTTTAAAAATGTATCGATCAATTTATTAATATACTGGCTACAATTCGTGTCTGTACATTTTGGGAACCAATCATTCGAGATTCTTGGCAATTGGCATGCTAAATTACATTTAATTAGTCTCTCTCACATATTATTTTTGTCTCGACACGTTAATAATTGGTGCTTTGCGGAGTTCGACGTTAATGTAACTTTCCTTACATAGTCTGTAACCGTATGTACACAAATTTATCGCGAGTTAGAAATTTGAAATACGGATTGATCACGATTTACGATCACATACCTGACTTATGTAACCATCTTTTAACTAGGTATGTAACTATACATCCATACTTGATATTATGTTTTCTTGGGCCTGTCTGCAAATATATTCTCATAATATTACGCGTTTAAGTAATATAGGTTCCTTATAAACTAATAGGTATAAATAGCCCAGTTATAACCATATCCGATAACAGTGAACTGTTAAGAAATTAATAATCACTAATCAATCGATCTGCATAGAAAGATTTTTTCGAATGCAACAATAATGATGGTAATTGAACGTGGATGATTTTTGAGAAACTTTTGCCAAAACTAATGTGTCATACATTCAGCATTCGGATGATATATCATTTTATCGAAATATCGACAGACAGTACCTAATTTTAAGTTTATTATACATTATTTTTCTCGTCCGGTTAGTGTTGAATTTCGATAATATTGTTATACTTATACCAGACTCTATCATTCATCACGGTATAGCTGCAATTAAATGTTATATATATATATATAATATATAATATGAACCATTGCAATACAGTGTCCAGTGGTTGGACGGATCGAGGAAGATTGTCGTCGAACGGAGAAATCAATATCATAACATTATATGTCAACCTGTAGTATTTGTCGCGATTAGTGTGCTTTCTCTCTTTTCCCATTGTCAATTTAAGGCTGTATACTACGAGGTGAATGATTTTACACGATCGCGAACGTATATTGTCGCTGCCATAAACATTTTGTACGCGGTCGACAACAATTTTAACTTGGATTTTTTTGCTGCGATTGCGTTTAAAGTGCGGAAGTGAACATAACTTGTTTTGCGGACGCGTAACGAATTCGAATTAAATATGATTTCGTATCGGAGCAATGTAATAAAACGACGGTGGCCCGGGGAAAGCGGATTGTCGCCGAGACAAAATTGCGCCAATATTCCTATCGTCGTAGACCGTAGTTAGTACTTTCTAATGGTTTCTACAATATGTTATAGTAGTTACCTACACTCGCGCTATCAGCCGTGAATTTTCTACATCTTGGTCTCAAAAGAAATTTGAAAACGTTTTGTCAGTAGACGCATTGCATGATTTCTCGAAATTGCCTTTTGCGGTTTCCTACACCGCAGTTCTACGTGGTGTGGATGTTCCTTAGCATGTTCGGTGTTCTCCCTACCGATACCACCATTATATTTGTGTTTTATATTTGTCCTTAAAAAAAAAAACATTTTACCTATATGCCTACAATTAGTGTTTATAATTTGATATAGGTAGTTAACGTATTACCTACACTATAATGAGTGTGTTACAGTTTTATTATAACTTTTCATTAAATCAACGAATATTCGATAAACATAATTTATATTTAGTTATAAAAACCAAATATATGTTATTAATTTTATTAAAGAATATTTTAATAAAATAGAAACAAAAGAAAAATATTATATAATACTGTATACGTATGCCTATTTATGGAAATTGGAATTAAAAAAAAAAAAACAACAACAACAAACATTAAAAAGAATTTTTTTATATAAATGAAAATACTTTTGTGATGCGTATACTTTTATACAAAAGAGTTACTGTATGTGCGGTGGTCATTGTTTCTAATGGTCTTTATGTTATTTCTCGCAAAATTGCGAACGTGATATAATAATCTCGAATAGTTAGTTCGTAGGAAGTGAATCACCGCTCATTGTTTTCGATTATATATTATAGTGGACGCCTCGAGGGTATTATAATATTGTTCTTGCACGAGTTTCAGCGGTGGGTGCTGGGCTGTGTTAGTGGAGGGGGGATGGTGAATTTTTACCCAGCTTAATAGAGTTATAGAGCATCTACATATTAGTAAATGATAATACAGGAAATTAATAAAAACAAATAAGTTGACAATTTGACGTTGTCACTATTATAATATAAATGTCGTAATCTGCAACAAATAGTCATGCACTGTTTTAAATTCTAACCTCAGTTATTACTTTATCTATCAAATTTATTGATAAAAATCAAGTTTACGAATTATGATACCTAATAAAATATTTTTATCTACCTATTTATGAAATGTGATTAGGAAGACTTTTGTTGGGGTTAGAAAAAAAGTTTGAAAGGATAATAATATTATTTAAATTATTTTTTTTTTATAGTGCACTCTATAAATGAGTCACCTTTTCTGGTTTTGGGAGTTACCTCTGATTATCCCCACTCGTATTTAAGTGGTGTTTGTAAATATAATTAGGTACATGTGGTGGTGCATACACGTGTGCGATTTCTGAAAATAAACCATTAAAATAAAGAAATCTTTTCTGTACGACGTGTGTAAAAACGTTATGCCGCTACAATATTCGAAAGCGGTGGCTATCGATTCATACCTACAATTAATTTTAAATAATAATAATAATAATTGCATCGACGGTCGTGTCCATTACTACGTTCTTAAACTTCGGTATCGTGCATTCGTGCGCGCCGAAAGTTCTGCTCGCTGTTTTACGTAACTCATCACTGCCTCGCTCTGCGCCGGTTCGGATAACCGGTACCCGTATACATAGGTATAATTATGGCGTAGGTACAATAGGTACATATCATATTATAATATATAGGTGTATATACCTTAGCGCCGAAAGCATCAAATTCAATATTTACCAAACACTATAATACTATTATTATGTTCACTCCTCAATATTACGATTATATTATTATATTATAATAATATAATATTATATTACTTATATCGAATTTTATTTTTTAAATTTCTCGCGTCGTGTGTGTTCGCCAGTTATTATAAGCCACCATCGCCGTCGCCACGAAAACCGTATAGCTTTATACGTAGGTTACTCACGCCGAGTTTAAGAAAATTATTGTCTATTTTTTAATTTTCATACACGAGGTGGATCGCGTACGAAACATAAAAAAAAAAAAAATAATAATAATAATAATAGTGGAATTTCTATCCAGCTCTGATGCCGCAATAATCGTAAAGCGACGTGTGCAATGGTATTTTTGTTGTTGTCGATAATGACGTTTTGTCTCGTGTGTAATAATAACGATATATAGAGTATATGAATCATAAATTGCGACAGCATTGTAAATTTGTAACGGATCTTCTCTTGTCGCACTCGTATATATATGTGTATAGGTACCTTATACGGATATATTATACACATACACGTTACTCCGTTTTCCGGTCGACGACGGCTATATCGACAGACCGGAAATTTCCTACCCGACTGTAGCACATTATATATATATATATTAACTGTTGAGTATACAGACGTTCTCTTCTCTTCAACGTTAATATAATGTTATGTATACATGCAACTACTCTCGTTGAAGAGTAGTACTTGAAACCGCCCGCAGTGTCTTAAGTTTATCGAATTTTGTACCGAGCCCACAATACTAGCGCATAATTGAAATACAATTATTCATGGTGTATTGGAATGAAAAGAATGTAGGAAATTTTCTACTTAAATAAAGAATATTTCCTCCCCGAAATTTTAAAATCTTCATAATATAATATATGTTTTAATGAAAAAGTGTGTATATAATTGTTAATTTAGATAATTCTAACGGAAAGTTCCACTAAAAAAAATGATATTTTTATTTTCATATTATTCATATATTATAGGTAGGTACAATAACTGTTTGTTCTCAACATAAAATGGTATATTACTTTGTATATTATTAAGTAGTAGACTCCGTTCGTATATTATCGGTGGTCATCGATGATATTTTATATAAGATAGTCAATAGTCAGTTGCCGACTTTGTACTTTCCATAATTAATCGTATTTGCATAAACGAGGAAAAAATTACCTATGTTGGAGTAAAAATGTCCATAGCTGTCAAATGAACAACAACTCTTTTTACCTGCATTTAAAACACGCTGAAATTATAAGCCCACGCAATTTATCAATATTTTACGCAACGAAAACGTCTAACGGCTAAACACGGCATATTATTATTATATCTTCGTGACTTCGTGCATATACCTACATATTTTAATAGTACAATAATATCATGTAGATGTGTGACTGTAATGACGGCGGCGCTCTACTGGGCGAGGCGTCACGGGTCGTTCGGCGCATTCTTTGTTTTTATAATATACTTCGTATACTATACCCGCTGTTGTTGACTGTTGTGTAGGACATTTTGTTGACCGAAAATAAAGATTTTTAAAAAATTTTATAATTCAAACTTAACACAAGTGGGATATAATAATATGCTCTCTCGCATATTCTGCCGTTGAATTTTTACTATAATGTACATCATTCTATTATTATTATCTGTATATGTATATGTACGTATTACACATATATTTACACAAAATCCTTTGAGACATGTATAATATATTTATGTGATGGGCACTATGTGTAGTGTAACGTAGTTAATACAACGATACGCATGAAGAACGTATGCGACGCGATAAAAAAAATGTAAAATAATATAATATATTATGCTTATAATTACTTACGTAATGCTTTTTAACGAATTATATCTTTTCGGTCTTTGGAAAAATGATTATTTTGCATAAATGTTACATATGAACTAGGTACGTATACGTATACATATATTATACTAAGTACTTATAACTAAAATAAATAATTTATAACGCGAAACTTATTTTCTCTTCATCGTATAATATTACACAAGTAAGTAAATAAAACAATATAGGTAAAATAAAATACAACCATGTAAATATACAATGCTCACATTTTTTTCAAATTTGTTTTCGATGTGTTGAACATTATAATAATATTATATATTATGTTGTTTAGATTTTATAGTCCGTTTCCTTTACTTAATTCGTTATATAGGTAGGTATATGCGTTGTGTGCACCTATTGATTTAAATACAAATTATGTAATCAAAATACTCATGTGAAATTATTGGGCGGTGGTCGTTTGAGCGACTACCATTTATACTGTTTGAGCGAGTGAAATTATTTTTACCAGCGTGAGTGATGTGCACTTTGATTATGCGCATGTGGTTTTATTTTATTAATTTTTGACTTGAGATTATTATACTGCAATACTATACCAATGTCTTTTTAAAGCTTATTATTAATTAATTATTATGTACATATAATATATTATATGATTTATTTTTTTAATTGTAATTTTACATAAGTCATGTACGTTAACAAGTACTATACAGTATGTATATATACATATATGTATATATATATATTAATAATTTACCTAGAAATTCATATTGTTCCTCCTATTATTCATACTCGTTCATCCAAACTGTATTTTTTTGTGGAATATAAACACTCACCTAAACAGAACATTTTGGGTCAATTCTCTCAAACAATCCTATTCATGAGACAAAAAATTGAATTAAATTTCATTGAATTATTCTGCCTGTTATTTTATCAATTTTTTTCCTTTATTTTAATATTGATATTGTATTTGTTTTGTATACTGATACTAGTGATACTGAACACAAATTAATTACAAACTAAATAATTTCAATCAAAACTGCTTTTTTATCGAATTAATTTTCAAAATCAAATTGATTATTTTGTCATTTTATTTTTTTTATTACTCTCTACATATAATTATATAAACAAAAAGAATACAATGTTTTATTATTTCTTCATTAACAACTATCAAATCAAATTTATATTTAGGAAATAAATGCGTTTTGTATTATATTTCAATGCTATTTTTCCATTTTGATAATATTTTAGTATCTGTAATGCAACTAAATATCATCTTACTCTCATAATTGAAAATGAATACATTTTGAATGAAAAATAAAACTGAGAAATTATCCAAAAAATGTCGTTTTTATCAAGTGGTATCTATTTCAGACCATTAATGTATCATTTGAACTTCTTTAATTATTGCAATTGTCGTTGAGTTATTCATTTTATAACTAACATCAAATCTGTAATGTTTGTTGTGTATTATGTTTCATGTTTCACACATTATTATAAGGTTTTATCGTTTTTTCCTAGTAGGTAATATAATATTGTATGTCACCAGTTTTATTACATCGAATAATAGCTATTGTTACGCGCACATCACACACTATAAAATTATTATTATTTTTAAATTCCGATAAATTGATTGATGTCGCATTGTCGCAGACCTTGTAACATGATTTTTATTTTGAGTATACTTTAATTTGCATTTAATTGAATTTGAGCGTTTGACAGTTGATGATAATAATTATTATTCTAAACAATGTTATTTATGAATATGATAAATGGTAAATTGAATCCCATTCCCGAGATTTGTTTTAAAGTCTAAATGCGAGCAATAATCATTTGATTATAATAATTTGTAACGAATAAAAATTATTCACATACACGCAGCGTCCTGCAAAGACCGTGCACTGCGCGTTATATATTGTGTAATAATATTATACGTTTATGTATTAGTTTATTGTATATCTAGAAAAAAAAACATGCAATGTCACCGACATCCGGGGCCTGCCATCGAACGATAATACTACCGTCGCTGCCATACGATAATAATATTATATTATAAAAATGAAAAATAACGGCCAACACGACCATTCCCTTGACGGTTTCGCCTAAAAAAAAATAGTAAAATATATATCCACTAAAATTGGACCGTACACGATGGCGCGAGCTCCATTGTTTCGTACACGTACTTATATTATACATAGTATAGTTTTGTGGGCACTGGTCACCGCCATCGCGGCTTTCACTGCTATATGGAATATAATAAATATTGTTTTATTATTATACGAAAATATTACTCCGCGGTAACGGTAATTAATATATAGGCGACGATAGGAAAATCGAAATGTTAAATATTCGTTCAGTTATACAGGATGATTCGAAAGCGTACTATCACATTTAAATTATTTTTATACTTAGATAATTTACACAAATTGTAAAACGTTGGTAGATTAATATTGATCAAGTATATAGTAGGATATTATCATCATGTTCAAAGCATCATTATTGCTTCCAAATCTTCCTAAATTATATAATAATCGTGAACCAGTTACCCATAAAATTCTCAAAGTTAAATAATTCCAAAACTATTATTAGTTATAATATTTTATAATATATTAATTATATTATTAATTATATTATATTAATTTATATAATATATATTTTATAATATTTTTTATTATTCGTTTGAAATTTGATTTAAATATATTTTTTTGAAAAAAATATCTGCATAACCCACCGAAAAAAAGGTCGTTCTTGTTTGGGAGAATATTGTTTCTTATTAGTTATTTTTTGCATTATACACTGTTTAAAATATATAAACAAATTCAAGTATTTTTGAAAATCCGTTACTGAAGTATATACTATAAAATTAGAACTTTAATAAATTTACCATCATAAAAGGAAAAAAGATGGGGCGAACGTGCGCTCGGTGTATCGCCCTGTATAATATTACTATATAGTGTAAAGAGTGTTTCAGTATTTTGCGTTTACGATCTGGATTCCAGGCGATAACAACGATCTGAAATATCTCGTTTACACGGCGGCATATAATCGTAAAATCCCTATCGGTTTCAATAGGTTGACTGGGATGATGGTCTGTTCCATATATTACACACACATATATATATATATATATGTATATAAATGTATTGTGTATATGTACCGGTTGGCAGATGCAAACACAATAAAATTGCCCCGAAAATTTTTCGACCGGGGGGAAGGGGTCATACTCCCTTTATAAATCAGACGCGCGTGTAGTATTTAAAAACCCTAAATCCCTACTAGATCACGTACGATTTTTGCTCTCGGTTCGTATTGTATTATTGTAATTCCGTTATAATAATATTGTATTTTTATAGTTTTATAATATTGTTATTGTTAGCCGTTACGATACGATGTGTTGCCGGTGAAATTGTCGCGCGCGCGATAAACTCGGTGTCGCGGCGGTTCTCGCGAATTCCTCGTCACGGCTCACATCGTGCGGCATGACGATATGATGTGCTGTAATCGATTCGTATCGCTGCAACACAGTTCTCGTACGTCGCCCGACTTATAATACGAGCATCTCGTCCGAGTTTTTTAAACGAATTCACTCGCAGTCACTTTATTTTCAATGTTCATATTATATTCATATTATTATAAGCTCTCCGTATACCTTCCCCGTTTCTTCGATGGAACGTTCATCAATGCGTACACATTCCTATACGCTTGCCGATTCTACATCATATTGAATCATCATCGAATACGCTCAATCTCACTATATAAATGTATTCAAATTCATATACAAAGTTCAAAAAATAAAATACTTTTCTGAATTTCGATATAGATACATCAAATGCTTAAAAAGTAAGCCTGTTTAACAATTGTTATTAAAAATGATTATATTGTATCCTCATTTGAAAAAACAACGAATTTTGGATTGCCTTAGGGCACTTCTTAAATTGCATAAACATTTATTACCTATACTAACAAATTCCAAAAATTGTAAGAAATTTGAATAAATTCTTCATTTAAGGAAAAAATTGGGAACGAACAATAAAATAAATTGATAAATTGAATAATATAATAGTATATTAATGTTCGGCGAGCGCTTATGTTTTTCTATATAATATAATCATATGCGATGATAATATATATTCGGCCGTAGGTCATGAGGCACTGGGGTATAGGCGCACGCCGAAATTCTCCGAGAGAGCGAGCGAGAGAAACGGGAAACGGCGAATACCTAACTTTTGTGGCGTTGGCGTGGGTGGACGACGCAGCGGCGGGTACGACCCTGCCCGCACCGGCACCGACGCACTACGTGCCATCTGGCGTGAGCATGCCCGCCGCATATACCACCGCCACCACCACTCGCGCACCGCCTCGCCAGGGATGAGTTTCGGCGGCCGGTGCGCGCAGTGCCACCGTCGTACCGACAGTGGTGAATTGTGCGTGGCGTCCGCATCGGTCCGCGTCCGGGTTTGGGTCATTCGCGCGCCGCGATCGTCGTCTGCGAACTCGCGCCTCACATGCTGCTGCTGGACGCCGGTTCCGACGACGACGACGACGATGAAAAAACATTCCAAGCAGCTTGAGAAGCGTATCGACGACCAACGACAGTTGCTGCTGCTGCAACAGCGATTGCCGGGGACAGCCGCCGACAAGCGAAGACCGTCGTCGTCGTCGTCGAAATGCAAAAACGGCATATTGAAAAACGAGTCCAGTCCCGAACTGTCGCGGCCCGTTTCCCGCAAGTCCAGACAGTACTTTCTGGAACCCATCCGCCGGTGGAATTCGTTCCACAACAGCCGCGAACGCAAGTCCAACGCTGCCGGGTCCGCGGGCACGACCTCTCCGGCCTCGCCGTCGTCGTCGTCCACTAACAACCTGCCGTATCTGCAGACCTTGGTCAATCTGCAGCGGGAGTCTAAGAGCGCTTGTGCCCGATTCGCGCAATCCGTATTACCCAAAACGCCGCGAGGTGCCGAGAGCTCACCAGTCCTCGGTGGCGCGTTTTCTACTTGCTATTCAGCGTCCTCTTCTACCGCCGCTGCCGACGACGACGGCCCTACGCCAAAATCGCCTCAGCAGACCGGCCCCGGATGTCCAGCAAAAAAACAAAACTCGAGCCCTAACCTGTTGTTGGTGTACGACCGCCGGCAACAGGGTGCCGCAGTAGGAGGAATCGGTGGTGGAAACAGCCTAACGAACTCGCCACGTCGATCGGCCAGAAGGCCGAAAACACCTCCACCTCATCCCCATCACAATAAACAACAACAGTTAACGGCGGCAGCTAATAGTGGTGGCGGCGTGGGATCGGATTCCACTGGTTCTTCGAAAATTCCGTTCGCCATAATGGTGGGCGACACGCCGATAGTGTGCCAAGATACCGTGCCCAGAATCAAGGCGATCCGTGCCGATTCGGTGACGGAGAAATCGTCGTATCTGGCTGTCGATTTATCTCCGCATCGTCGATACTCGTTTTGGTCAGTAAATAAATCGCGTAAAACCTTTTGCAGCTGAGCAGTCAGCTCTTTGACACACAACTCGAGAGATATTATTTATTTATTTTTATTTTGGAGTCAACGAGTGACCACGTGTGACCATTCACCAAAATATAATAATACATGAAAAATATTTAGGGAGCATCTCGTGCACTTTTAACCGTACAGGTGTTTCTATGCTTGCTTAACTGTAAATAATGGATTTAGAGATTTTTTCGTTTTCAAGTTGATCATCGAAAGATATAATTTATATTATATTATATAGTAATACACCACATAGATGTATCGGCTTTGTCGTGCATAGTGTCTATATTATATTCTGTGTTTCCTCCTCCATATATTGTCAAATTAATAAAAACAATATATTCGTAAAAGTTTTAACTTTAAAAAAACAGGTTAGGTTAGGACACTGTATTACGGGCAAAAGACGAGTAATAAAATAACTAATAGTAAAAGTCGTACTGTATTTGTGTTTATAGTGTGTATTGAAGCGGATAAATAATGCTAATGCCGCCACTGATGATAACTTGCGGTTTTTTCATATCGAATGTTTACTCACTATAACATTTTACATTACATATAATGCTCATCAAATATTGCTCAATTTACCTTTTATTTTCGCACTAAAAGTTTGATTTAAATAAAACCAAAAACTTGAAATTTTGTGTTTAATCCTCATCTGGTTAATGATATGGTTGTGCTATCGATTAACATCAATCATCCACCCGTGTTTAATAAATACCAATATATAAATATAATCTCCCATATAATCTTTATATTTTTTATGATTTCAATTAGTTATTACCTATACTGTTATACATTTTTTAAAGTATAATTTAAATATAAATTATATTATATATTATTTCGCTAGTGAAGTGCGTGGTTTCTTTTTTATTTAAAATATAATAACTCAAATGACAGCAAACAATATTATTTGCTTTATATATATTATTTTGGTCTAGATTTTAATATTTTTGTTTGGCTGACCTGTTTAAAAAATGTCCACCGTATTTCGAATAATAAAATAATGGCATCCTTAAGAATTTCACAAGTGTTTCGTTATTCGGAGCTCGCCTTCTATCTACCCTATTTGGATATATTGAGCGAATATTGCACTATAAATGTTAATAGGATTTTAATAAAATATATACTACGTGTCGAGGTATATTGGGTTGTATCGTGTAAGTTTCAGTTCCAATTTAACGTGAATAAAGTATAATAACCGCTTAGGTACATAATATTATAATGACGGTATTAGGAAAATATTTTGACAGAATAAATGGAAAAAATGTATAGGTCCGACCTCAATACATGCACAATCGTTCCTTATAGTTATTCGGTTATGGGAAACGTCGGTAGTATTTGTATGACAGTTATTAATTTTACATTGTCACTTGTTAAGTGTTTTCACGGTATTTGTTTAAGTACACAAAACAATATTAGTACCTTTTATTTCTCGTTTTGGGTGAAAAATGTAGAACGCCGATGAGTTACCTGTACCGTAAATTTGATTTTTTTAATTCAATTCAATTGTGTGCATAAAATATATAATGATTTTTCAAAACAAAACAATAATGTTATATTGTTATTCAATATTGATGATTTGAATCGTTTTACTTTTACAAAAACAAAAACATATCAATATTTTTATTTGATGACACACTTCATTAAAGCAATGAGTTACAAATTATAATAAACTCGATATCTAAAAACGGAAACATTGTTATCAATTATTTTGCAATCTCTTGGTTTACACATATTCCATTATTTTCATTTACTATTTAGTAATTTTTTCTGAACCTATTTTTTTTAAGTATCAATTTGTTGTTATGTATTGCCTAAAACTATACCTAAAATAATTCATCTGTCAAACTTGAAACTATAATAATTACTAAATACGAATGTAAATAATACAACTTAATATTTTTAAGTATTTCCGTATGAAAATAAAACTTTTTAGATCCTATATCAACGAGTTAATCATCAAGAAGATTTCTGAGATTTAAACCATACTTATTATATCATTTATCAACTTGTAATGTAATAGTATAGTCGTAGTACATAGTACTGTCTATTTTATTTGTCTATTGCGTGTTAGCTGTAACTGCAATATAACTCGTAATATCTGTGATTAAAAGTTAATGTATACTTCAGAGAAGTAACCTTTAGTTTACAAGATTAATGATTATGAAACACTAAAAGGAAAGAAACTATATTAATGTTTTCGTACACCTAAGTCAAAGGTGTTTAGTATATCGAAAGCGTAAATATTATTACTTAAAGTAAAATTATTAAGTGCATCTTATCATCATACAATGAAAGTAACAATCTAAAATTAAATGTTGGATGTTATGATTATGCCGATACTCTCTTGCATTGATGAAGTTGAGTTTATATAAAACTTATACAATTCATGTCAAACACACATTCACGCGTTTATTTGTGTCTCTCCTCCCATGAACCCTATACTTGTATTAGCTTAAGATATCTAGGTACTTAAATACTTTAAAATACATTTTACCACTATACTATAGGCTATATAGCAGTATAGCATAATCATGTGTAAAATGTAATTATCAAATTTCCATTACTTCTTGTGACGAGTGATCTATTTCCGAAAATATTTATGAGTAACAGACATAATATGTCATTTACACTATACAATGTCCATATTATAAGTAATATAAGTATGTGGTAAATGTGTATTATTCATATTTTTTATAATAATTTAAAATATTTTCTTACTTATGGGTTAGTTTACTCATATCTTGTAAGTAATGTATTTATAAATACAGTTAAACAAATAAAATAGTTTATTTATTGTATAAAAACGATGACGACGAGCTTCAAATTATTATTCATAATAATTGTCATGACAATCGGTGTCGCCCGGGGCTCGCTAAATCGAGGCTCAGTTTTACAACTCACCGTACCTTTAATATACCATGCCAATATATCACACTATCACGTTACCATAACGATATACCTAGGTTAAACATATTTAATTTTTGAAAAACACAAAACTACTCTCAATACAATGAGTTTTAAACACCCCTTTATTGTTATTGAATATTAAAGACCTGTTGTTATTGTCAAATATTAACAATATCAATCATGTTTGTTAACACTTATATATTTACTTAACTTTTTATAGGACATATATATATATATATATATATAATTTATTATCCATAGTAATTAGACATTAGTTATGAAAATATTTTATACAATTAAATAAATTATAATACATTTAAATATTAATTTAGTGTTACTAAATAGTAAATACTATAATAAATAACAATATGCATAGGTATACATGCATTAGGAAATATTCTGGATCAGTAGTTTAGATTATTGCAATATTCCTTTTCAGATAAAAAGTGTTGCACTTTTTCAACTAGTTGAACATCAAAGTTAAATTACAATTTACATTTTAATATATCATCTGAACAAGATAGTTTTGATCAAATAAATGATAAACCGTTTAAACTGGCAAGGGATCTTACACGTTTGTGTAAAAAATCTCTTTGTTTATTTTCTAATATTTTTTTGAAAATATCTGCTTTGCCGGACTGCATGATATATTTTAATAATATACTACGTAAAATAATTATAAATGTCGGTCGTATACTGCATGCATATCGTAGAATCGATACCTAGCTATTGTTGCACGATTATTACACACGCGTTTATAATTTATATATATATAGATTATTTCATTAAGTTTATACATCGCAGTTTGTTTTTCATTTTTATTCATGTGCGTTTTTCAACACGTAGTTATACGTTTTTTTCTTTTTTTCTATATTACTTATATCTATATATACGATTGTGTATAAGGGCACTTATATAAAATATATATATGTATGTATATATTCATTTATACAAATGACTGTTGATTAATGAATCGTGTCACACGCGTGAAATAAAATCGTTGCCTTCAATATCGACCAAACAACACCCCATCGCGCATTTATATTACACACACACACACACACACATAATATATATTATAATACATATATATATATATATATATGTGTGTATTCAAGAACTGCAAGTTTCATCCCAATTGTTATTATAGTTGAATGTATGAGTTTCGCGGCTCGGAAACCACTCTCGCATGTTTAATTGTCGTCAATTTAAATCGAGCTTATTATTCACATGATGTGACGTTCTGCGCAAATTTAAAAATATCTTGTTTCTTATTACTTAAAAAAAACCACATCGGATAATAGGTAATAAGACATGTATGCTTTAACTATGTCGAAGACACATAATGTGTCGGTGTTAAGTAAACGTGAGAAAAAAAATATAAAACAAAATAATGAATGGGCCGCTATTTACATAATAAATGTATTTCGGGATACTACTAATTCCGATCTATTCTCTGCGTGTACCGCGGAATATACGCAGATGAAAAAAGAATATCCGCCGTTGTGTGGAATAGACATGGTGATTCACCTGTAAGCTCGCCTCTAATGCCCAGTTTTCTCTTAATTATATGCATTCATTCGAATTCTTATTTTCAAATACTTTATTTTTAAGAGCATATAGTAGGTAACTTTTTTCTTTAAAATATGAGAACCCCCTTCGTAATATGAATTATTAAATTAATAATTTTATTGAACAATTTTTGGTTTTCTTAATCGATATTTCAACGAGTTATAAAACATATTATCTCAGAATAATAGCCCATGATAATATAAATTCCATATTTTAGAAGATGTGGGTGCTATGATGGTTTAAAAATTATAGAAATCGTGATGTTAATTTTTTTTTATTATTATTTGATTTAGATGAGTCAGAGCTCATAATACATCTTTTGCTTAACAATTTTCATTGTAAAAAACTGCAGTTCACGATTTTAAAAATGACCTTTGTTTTGCAACAGGATAATTCTTAAACGGTAAAAAAATTAAGTACCTAATAAAATTCAATAAAAGTATTTAAAAATATGTTCTATTAGTCTTTGTCTTTTATATATAAATCTCAGAAATCAGAATATGAATAAAAACAATAAAAACATTTTACATCAAATGATAAAAGGGAGGACAATAATTCTTGATGAATCACCTGTATAATATATAATATATTATGTATAACTTTGAAATTTAAAATATTTTACAACAGTTGAAATTCATTGTTACAAGTGTTTTATAACACTTTAATAACTAATAATACAGAGCATTCAAGTATTATACTGATATACTTTATTATATTATATATATATATATATATATTTTATATTTGTTTAAGTGCATATTAAATTATTTTCTAATTTATAAGGCAATTGTTTAAATGTATTGATTAAACAGATTTATTTTGAATATTTGAATAATTGAATGTTAATCATATGTTTCTATTAAATAAATTTTCTTACTATAATGATATTGATAATTAATAAAATATTATATAAAAAATCTAATATTTATTTATTTTCTGATCATTTATATTACGAAATTCAGTTATATCACTTATAGGTATCTGTAATATATAGTTAAAATTGATTGTCTATAGTTACATAAAACACATTAGCCATGTATGCATTTTTCTATTATTAATTTTTAAAACCATTATTATTCAGTGTATAGTCGATTCTACTTGATTTTCGCTGTGTTACACACTTACAATTTATATATTTTATTTATAATTTGAAATATCATACAAATTATTTCATAATTATATATTTTATAAAATAATCACACTTAAATATATATTATGTATATACAACACGCGTAACAGATAAAACATGACAAATGTTATTAACCAACTATTTATAAATTTTTATTCTAATCAGTTTAAAAAAAAAATGTGTTATTATGATTACTTTTAATTTTATACATTTATATATTGTATAAGGGACAAAAGTTATAACATAGAAAATTACATTTTTTTTTTTTTTTTTGGTCTATTAGTTTTGTTACATTCTGTATATTGAGAGAGAGGGTGACTATCTTTGGGGTGTAGAGAGGGTCGATCCTTTTACCCGTGACCCGAAAAGTTAGCAGCATGACCGTGTTGCATTTCAATCCCTAACACACACAAGACCACACTCGTTCAATCTCTCTCACCACCGGTGCCGACGTAAGTGTGTATATATATATATATATATATATATACATACATAATTGAGTTGAAATCCCCGTCGAATTGGGTGCTCGTAACCTACGACATGTGCGATTTAGCTATGTCCCATTCTTTTACGCTTTTGAATTTTAGGTTTATCGTATGTGTACATATATAATGTGCGTATTATATGACTCGGTTTCTAACGAGTATATAATATAGCATATGTGAGGAGGCTGTTTTGTCAAAATTCTAAATACATCATTTTTAATTCACCGTATAATACATATATTGCTATTATTTATTATATCATAATATTATATACGTATATTGCTCGCGTAAAATTTAATAATATAATATAATATAATTTTGGTTATCAGATCTAATAATATTATACCACAATATACGTTTTAATCAAGGAACAATTTATTATTAATAAGCGCTCGTTGTTGTGTTGTGTTGTGTCCTCCTCATCCTTTTTAAGTATATCAAATTTTGTGTACTCATTTTTTTAATATTGTGATATTTTATGTTACAGTTTTGGAAAACGAACCGGAAGCAACGCTAGACGTCCCAACGAATGTTTCGTGTTGGAACCATCAGAGATGCTGGTGGTAAGTAATGTTTTTTTCATTATTATTAGTCATCATCGACCTTTATGTTTTTTATCCATTTTTTTATGATCGCCGAAATAACCTATATCATATTATAAATGGCGTTGGTGGTTATTAGATATACTCATTTCGTTCTAATTGCGTACAGAGTTGTGTGTATAAAAATATATTACACCGCAAGCCAAACCATTAGCTTTAATCTGTGTATGATTAAACAAAAATGGTCTTTTTATCGAATAATGATTTATAAACGCGTATACTCATCTCTATCATAACGTACAAACGCTTACGTTTGTCTGTGTGTTTTTTTTTTAGTTATTTTGCACATATATCTGCGTACAGTAAGTATCTATGTAAAAAATTAAAATTTAGACAAAAATATTTAAACAATGAATAATGATTCAAGTAATTTTGTTATTCAAAAATATTATTCTATAGTATCTGCAGTATTTTACTATACGTAATGAAATTTAAAAAATATTTAAATTAATTTTTAGCCTGTTTAGTACTTATACCGTAGAGCTAATAGTAAAACATAAATTACTATAATTGCTATGATAGCAATATAAATATACAAATCATAAATTATACTTTGTAATATAGGCTGACAGACTGTCTTCACTCAGAATCATTTTACGTACCTATGCAATGAGTTATCAATGGATTCATTACATTATTAACACTAGTGTATTTCAGAGCGGTTACCTACTTCATACTACATACTTAATGTATGATTTAAAAATTAATAGTTATCTTAATATTAAATTAGAAGTCTTCTTACAACTTAAAAAATAATTATTTTATTTTATTACATTATATGTACAATTTACATATACAATATTGAATATTATATAATATATACATTTTTTATTCTTGGACTAATTATGAATTTTATTAGATATATATTAAAATATAATATAAATAACAATCGAATCGTTGAAATTTTTACTACTTTGTGGGAAGTAGGTAATAGGTAATATACATTTTGTAATAAAGACTCAAATTCATATAAATAAAAAATATAAATTCCTAGTATTGGTATTATACTACATTTTATTTCATAAAAACATACATGGCATTCCTGTATCCTAGAATAATTTTTATTTTGCCTTTTTTAAACAGTATTAAAATAGTACAGCGTAATCAGCGTAAGTGTGAATACTTGAATATATTATAATATAAACATATAATAAGTACTTATAGTTTACGGATTATTAATTTATCTAAATTTAATATCAAACTTTGTCGTGTTAAAAAATTAAAATTTATTCTTGTCTATACTAATTACTATCACGGAAATAATTTATAAGTTTTTTAAGATAAGAACTTTCCCCTAACTTAAGTTTAAAAGTTTAATCATAATTTTGGATAAAGTAATGGTTTTTGAAATTTAAATTTTGTTTGTGGAAATTTATCAATATTTACACAGTAAGTACACTTAAAAACTTTGACTTTATTAATGTTTAAGTATTCTTTTTAAGACAATTATATATATATATATGTATATTGTATTTTTAATTTCTACAAATAATTCATTTCACCTTACATAATATTATTATAGAAATTAAAATTATGATGTTTATCTCTATGTTTAAATATTAAATTATTTCTGAAATTAATTAAATACTTATAATTAAAAACTTTACCTCAATACTCAAAGTATTTTTCAAGAAGGTGGGTATAGTTTATTTTATTTTATTTTATTTGTTTCGCTGATTCAGCTGTACCAATTCACGCCATACTTGAAACATTTTTATATTATTTAACTGGGTATTTTGTTTCAATTTATACTTGTATATGTTATTAATTAAATTAGTTTGTTAATTTATTCGAAAATTGTCACTTTACATACCTAATTGTTTTGGTTTTATAAAGCCACATTTTGAACTCAGGATCACTGTGAATTATAATTTGACTACCATTATAAATTTATAAATGTTCAAACGAAAGTCCAAGTCATAATATTTATTATTTAGTATTCAATATTGAAATAATTCATAAAACATAATTTTAATTTTATTCTTATAATTGTTTTGGCTTAAGATTCTAATGAATTTTACTTTATAGATATTTTTAAACAATAATAATATTATATGCGTGTGTATATTATATTATACACTTTAAAGTGAACTTGGAAAATAACTTACTTTGTCATTAAATTTCCATACTCAAATCGATGATTTAAAAAAACATGGATTTCCATAAAAATACTACCTATGGAATAATTGAAATCGCATGCATTTGTCCAATTTAATGTAAAATACTAAAAGTGTAAACATACCGTTACAATCCAAATAACAATCTATCCACCATTTTATTTTTTTATTATATTAAAACATGATGGTATATTATGTTGTTTCTATATGACCGATTCCTTGGCCTTTTCTCCTTCGAATTTAATTTAGTTTATGTATTTTAATTAAAAATTCAATCAATTACCATTTACCACTTTCCGTGATTATTGTTAGTACAGTTTTACGTGCACACATGCGGGTACTTATATTGTACGCAATGAAGCCATATTTGTTATTAGTAGATGTTATTACTTATTAGTTATTACTGACATCAAGCAACAGTGTAGTACACATTCTTCATATCAGTCGTTTGTATGCATCACAACTGTTTAGATTTCTCGTTAAATTTGTATTAGTATAAAAGGACAATAAAAAATTGTTCACGTTTCCCTCTCATACATCGATGACGTCGTAATGCGTCAACATTTCACTCTGATATTTGCCAATGGTCAGTGGATACTCACTACTCAGTGTAGTACTTTATGATTACAACATTATAATAACTCAAACTTAAACTTCATGACGCGATAATAAATAATAATAACATAATGTAACTTACGAAGCATCTTTTTTTTGTATATAATTGTACTTTCTCTATATATTACTTTAACTATATTACATTATTCTTGATAAAGTGTTATCGCGCACCGACCTCATATTATATTATGATATTATGTACCACCTACGTGTAATATAATGCCGTGTATTGTATCGAAATGTGTGTATATCATATTACGACGTGTGCAAGTAAAAAATTCTACAAAAAAGGCTATAATAACACGCGAACTTCTCCGAAGAACGCAAACTACTCTCGACAAAGCGCTACATACTATATATAGAAAGACATGGTGACCCAACCACCCACCAAACGACACTGACTCAAACTAAATTATAATAATATATATGACATCCACGCATAGTATCCACGTAAGCTTAGCCCCCTCCCCCTTAATATATTTACATTAGATATATTAGATAATAAATCACGAAAAATGTATTCTTCAATGAAGCAAAATATTTGCTAAAATGAGTATACTGCAATACTATTTTTCTATATTGAATGAGATGCTAATGATTTACCAAACAATGACTATGTATTTGAAATATATTTTAAAACTTAAGAATATTGAATATTTGACTAAAATTAGTTAAATAAATTAAAATGTATTGATAATATTTGTTATTTTATTAAAACTTATAAGCCACTTACTATTTATTAACTCAGTATTATAGGGATGTAGTCCATAAGGAAAATTCCCATACTTCTAATAAAGAAAAACCATGAAGGCTACTACTTCTCTTCCCATCACCTACTTATCCACTAAAAAAAATAAAATAAATATATAATAATTTTGTTCTAGTGGTGCCTATGCTTCTCCGATACATTTTTATATTTATATTATATTTTTTTAGTTTACAACTATTAGATATACTTAACCAGAATACCTTAGTGTAGATAAGTTAAGACATGTGTAATATTTATTTTATATAACATACATTTATGTAGGTAACCGTACTATCTGGCCCCTAACAATCGTAAAATATATAAATTGTGTGTGTGTGCGCGCTGTGTAACACTGTAGGAAATAAATCGATCGCATTAAATCACGAAAATAATTCAGGGTTACGTAGGTAATATTATAAATTATTACAATATGTATTTTATACCCTATAGAAACGATAATTTTCTGTTATACCTACCTGCTACAGGGAAGATCTCTGTCGAGGACGTACCTCATGACAGTCAACCGGTTACTTCCTCCGTTGTTTATTGAACTGATGTCATTTAGGACCGCATAAATATAAAGAGTTAGACGTGTTGTATACCTAAGTAGTTTATAAGTTGAAATAGTGACAGAGTAAGAGAGAAAAGCCTTCTGCTGAGAGACTTGTATAATTATATCGTCGTCATCGACAGGAGAAATTTTTAAGAGATTAAAACGTCATGTCGAAGCAAAAAGTATTTTAAACCCTCACCCCTCCTCTCCACCTCAAAATACATAAAATTTAAAAAAATAAAAATAATGAGAGAAAGAAAACACCGAAAAAAACGAGAAGGTTAAGCGCAATATTGATCCGAAAGCACCGCCGCCGGCAGTCGGCGGTAGCGACGGACACCCACGCATCGTACCCGCCACCGCCTTTCCACCCCGCGTCATACTTCCCCGTCGACCCGTGTACTTGCCACCGCCACTTGTATACTTACTACACTGCCACCGTCCTAGCTTCTTTGGCGATTGAGGCGGTGGTACACCTCCGTCGTTTTTTGGCCCCTCCAAACATCTCGTGTGTACAGGGGCATATGATTGACTCCTTTTATGCTGTATGTGATGCCGAGTATGTGTGCCTGTTTTTCTCCCCTCCTTGTACATTATTATTATTATTATTATTATCGACGTATGTATGTGTAACAGTGGCGGGCGTGCAACAGGGCTGAACCACGTCATATATAATATTGTATTATGTGTAAGTGTAATGTATATATATATATATATATATATACCCTAGCACATAGCGCGTTGGTTTTCCTGGTTTATATTATGGAAAAAATATAAATATTATTATAACAACGAGAGACTACGTTTTCGTTCCGTTCTTTTATTAGTTTTCGTATATTATATATTTTCGTTTATATTATTATATATGGGGTGTTGCTTATATTATATATAGGTATATATTGTATTTTATCTTTATTTTTTGTATTTCTCTTTTCGATGCGATTTTCTTATTCCTTTTTATCTGTCCAGAGTGTGTGACACTCCAGAATACGATATTTATTGTTTAATATTATTATTTATTATATAATATACAATAATACATTAATACCGCTTAATATATTACTATAATTTACTACTATTACGTCACAGTAATGCAGCTAACACCACAGCGATGACTTAGGACATTTAGTGGTGCCTAATGAAAAGGTTCTCATTTAAGTTTTTTTTAGACGGCAATTTATTAATAGAATGCTTACATATTTTATAATATCAAATGAATATACATTTTTTCAGATAAAAAAAAAATATATTTAGTACTCAAGTGATAAGTTTTAATATTTATTAATATATTATTATATACACATTATATTTAATTTACATACATTTTAGTTAAGTAGTTAAATGTCCAATGATATATTTAAGTACATGCAAGAATCATAATTATTAATTTATGACTAATCGGCGATAATTTCAAGTATCAGGAACCTTACCAAAAAAAAATTATGTATTTATCTTGTTTGAACTAATAGTCAAGCTAATATTGAAAATCCATGATCTTAAACATTACAAGTAGGGCAAGAAATTTTTTAATATTAGAGTTATTACCTATACCAATACTTGAAAAAGGCTTAGTCTATGCCCACACATTTTTTTAGCAGTATATTTCGTACCTACTATACACTGTTATTTATAGGTACAATAATATATATATTTGTATACTTTTTTCTACTGTGCATTCGTCTTCGATAAATTTAGTTTATGTTGGGAGCCTTAATTGCCGTTTCCAATCCTCCAGGTAGTTGTGCTGGGCGACCTTTTTCACTTATTATTAAAAATATATATTTTACAACTTAAAAAGTATATGTATATAATGCACATCACGTCATCATATTGTGTTGAGAGTACTCGTTCATAATCGTTAATCGTCGAAAATGCCTGTGTATTATTATAAGACAGCCGTCACGTCGTGGAAAATATATTCAACTAAATATAACTGTGTGAGGGATCCTTTTTCCTTCAACGACTCTTGAACGTATATACAATGTATATGTATATTATACATGATGTACTTATATAAACGCGTATTGTCGTTCCATGTTCAGAAAATAATATATAGGTCGTTCGATATCGTTTATGAATTAAACATCGTTTTTATGTGCAATACTATGCATTTTCCTCCGCCATTAGAATACGAAATTTAAGAGTAGGTATTAATAAATTCCGAGTATGTAACAAAGTAGTAGGTATTATATACGTTTTATAGCGCGTCGTTGTAGAAATTTTCTAGCAGATAATGTAGTAATACCTTTTGGTTAATAATGTAAACGTTAAAATAATAAATATATAATAATTATACAATTTATTTCGCTAGGAACATAATTTATACAATATAATAAGCATATATTATATAGTTAACAATGTAATATGTTATTTCACAAAATTAAAAATAAGTAATATTATAATTTATTGATTTTTAGAATGTTACAACAAATGTTAATTTGGTAAAGACTTATTTGTCAATTTATTTTGCATTAACCATTTTTATCATCCAGATATATACCAACGTATACAAAATAGTACCATATTATTATAATTTTCATATCATGTCATTACATAGGTAATTAAAATTGTTGCAAGAAAATAGCAAACACTTAAATTTTGTATAAACCTACTATTTTTTGTTAATTTTTCATAGTGAATGTTATGTCTAATTCTTAACTTAAAATTTGATATTTTCTTTATTGTTTTAAATTTATACATTTTATAAGTCTAATTATGATAATTATATAATGTTATCATATAATAATTATTATTAAATTTATATTATTTTATATACATTATTATAAAACATTTTAAACATTTTAGTTATTTAGACTTAATTATTAAAATTCGGTCATTTTATTTAAAATTAAGCTATTAATTTATATAAAACCATTTATTTAATTTGAAAGTATTAAACTTTGGTACTTATCATAATTCTTAGAAAATTTGAATGAACTAATAAGTATAGTTTTTATTACATTTATAGTTTTGTTACTTGTCTAAAAGTAAAACTATTTGTCTGAATCAAGTATTTTTGAAATAAATAAAATAAAAATACCATTGTATTAATTCCATGAACAACGCAAATCAGTATTGGAGCGTATTCGCTTCAGCTTTTATTAGACGTTACTAGATATACCTAAATATGAACTTTACTAACCAAAACGTTTTATTTATAATAAGCGATGTAAATGTTTTCTTTTATTTCCAAATAACTTGAGTTGATTTTAAAGATTGAAAGAAAGAAACTATTATCAATTTTCATACATATCTAGGTTTGTGAATTATTATAATTATTATTGTTCATATTATGTCTTAGTGCTACTAGAGCTATAAACATCATCAATCACCGTTAATAAATTATTATTTTCTAATTGCTCAAATTGAAACAACTAATTTTGCCATTTTACCATCATAAAACGAAAATCTAAATATTCAAGTATAATTTTATTATAGATAACACACAAGATCAATAATACTTACAAAATATTGTATATACAGAGTGATTCACCGAGCATAATAACCACGATTTTTTTTTGTAAATCCTTTATTCGTCTGATATTTGGAATTTTCAAATATACATAATATATACTATACTATACAGACCATATAATTTCAGATTTTTAAGATTTTTTTTTTACTTAAGATTTTTATGTAGAAATACAAATCTTTTCCCCATTATTTTTAATTGTAAATTATTTAGTAGATATTTTTAATAAAAATATTTACGTGCTTATCTAAATTAAAATTTAAACAAGTATTTTTTGAGTTATTTAACTTTGTGAACGAAAGAACTACACAAAATGAGATAGATGTTATGATGAATTAAAAACCAACCATAGAAAATAATAATTATATCTACGATACCATATACATTTTAACATTTGTAAAAAAATGTTAAGAACTTCCTATAACTTAGGTACTACTTAGCATAAACAATTCAATTAATGAGAAACTACTCGTTTGAATTTTGTATTTGGTAGGTATACATCAAAATGTTCGAAAATAATAAGTTTATATCATCACAGTATACTCTTTATGTAGTAGTGTAGTTACAAACAATTTCAAGAATTCAAAAAATCAGAAATTGATGAATTTTAAAGAAAAAAATTTGGAAGCACATGATTTATGAATCACCGCGGTGTACAGTGTACACAATGTATATACATTCCACATAATATACGACATAGATATGAATTTTTTGTGATTCATGATGTTGGTTATAACTTATAACTTTATACGGTATAATGTGTATAATAGTAATAGTTTCCATCATAATTCGTCAACACGAGTGACGACTCTTAACACCAAACGACTAACATATTATAATAAATGAATCATATTTATAAAACATTGGTAATGAACATAATGACCGTCTAATTATTTTGAACTGAGAATATAGATAGATACCTCCTACTATAGTTACTACTTTAATTGAATAAATGAATACTGTCTAAAATAACTTTTATTATCTTAATAGGTATTACAAGTTTGATGAAACAATAAAAATAATATCTGAATGCTCAGTTTTATTAAGAAATTCAAAATAATATATTAATAATACGTATATTACAATAGGTGTACTGTTGTATATTATGTAAAAACTTTTTTTTTTTTAAGTTAGCTAATTATTTTCTAACGGTTTTCCTCCAATTGTTGTATTTTCTATTAACATTGATTTTTTAAATTCATTACAGACTGTAAAGAATTGGAACGATTTTTTTCTTTTACTTATTATATACCTACATAATATTATATATTCGATTTTTTTCTCTTTGGCTTAAATAACCTGAACAATTGAACAAATATTCTTCTTTTATTTTTAAATAATTATGATTCATTTAAACTATTGTTTTAAAAAATAAAATGTTAAATTATTTATTTTAAAACGAAATGCAGTATTTCAGTACTACTACGTAGGTAGTTAGCAAAGTCGTGCGCGGGCTGGAACACAAGGAGCGTAAATAATTATCCCTTAGCATTTACACCTACGTGAGCAATATAATATAGTGTATAATAGTGTGTAGGGCGGAACTGACTAATATATATTATACTATTATAGTATTATATTCCTCTTTAATTATTAAACACTTATTAGAATAATTAAATTTTACACTGCAGCTTATAAGTGACGTTTTTAAATATATATAAAAAACCATATTCAACTATTGAAATATGCGCATCAGTCTAGTCTTACTATACGTGTGTATTTAACTGCGTAAATCAAAAACTTAAAACTCTCTTGTACAGTATCTTCACAATATGAAGAAATAAATTTATTCAACATTTTAACCATCGATATATTATATCTTATTAAATATTAATCATTACTCATTCATTATATTATAATTTAAACATTCGTAGACTGCTATTGTTATACATTTTAAATTCATTTCGTTGCAGAGATTTCCATTTATTTTTTTTTCACACTGGAGTAGTAATCCTGTTTTATCTCATTGGTTTTTATGTACCGGAAAAATATTATGGCATAGAATTCGGGTCAAATGTGGTCGAGTAAATAAATAGATATTCAATTACGATTGAAGGTTAATAGAAAATTATATTTACTTGTTTCGTATTATTTTTTTATGATATTATTATACTTCCTTATTTTTCCTTACCATTTTTAAATGTATGTAACAGCATATCTTTACTTGAAAAAAGCGGGCAAGTGGGTACCGCTCTGCTGTACATTAGGTGCCGTATGGATCATTATTATATATTATAGGAGTGTTAAATTTGAATCCAATGATAGGTATCATTGTATACGA